>QYAI01000193.1:43025-75911 GCA_003988855.1 Arachnopeziza araneosa
AACTTAACCCACCGATACAGACCCCTCCACAACGTGAGGAGTCCAGTATCCAGGGTAAACCGGCCAATACGAATAACCTAGGTTTATCGTGAACCGACACTATTAATCTCAGGAAGCAGATAGAGGTATATGCCTGTGCGAACATGAGCAAGAGGAAGAGCCGAATTCTATACTAAGATACGTTGGAAGCGCAACACGCCTTTTAGTTAAACAATTTTAGCGTATTCACTCACTCTAAGAGATCATAAATAGAATGTTCATTGAAGAAGCAATATGTACAGATGCAGAGAGATGTCGTCTCTCGCAAAGCCTTATCCCATCAAAACATCAATCATACTTTGACGTGAAAACTATCTTTTCTAAGCGCTATATATTCTAGCTCAACTAGCAATATATTCTCATATTGTAAGATTAGATCAATCTATGCTCTATTTCCGAGTAGCAACGTGTTAAGCGATAAAATTTTAAACAACACATTGCCTCTAACTCTGTATCTCAAAGTCAATATATTGAACTCATATCTAACATCTAGAATACCTAGAGTTGTGGTGGTTGAGCATTGATATTTCGATGAGCTATTGGAAGATTAGGATAACTAGTTTGATCTGCTCAGGTATTCGCCACGGATTTCGACCACCACAGAAACTGAAATGTTGCTTTCTGATCCGGCTATTCTCTTGATATTATATATAGAAGAGCTACCCTTATTGGGGATGATAATGAGTTTCCGCGAAGTTATGAGACGACTGATCAGAAGATTGCAAATTGTTACACGTGATAACTGACCTGAGCACTTTTCGGGCGGAAGTGAGCTTGTGATATTTTAGAGCTGCTATATGAAGATTATATAGTGAGGAAGAATAGAAATGATACTTCAAGAGTGTTAGAAATTTAACTTGTTGATTTTTCTTGAATTGTGAGTACCGCGCAATGGAGGTTGGGAATAGAGACATGTGTTGACTTCCAAATCCTTTGCAACACAACTCAAATATTTATCTCTAGGATAGATGGAGAAGATCAAATCAACAATGCTAAAGAGAAGTTAAGTACCATTTGTATATGTTGAGTATTAGCTCTCATTCTGCCAAAGGCTTATATAGACTCTTTATATCTCCCGTCGTAAAGCCAGAAACACTCTCCAGTGTTCCAAAAGTGTTTAACACCCTCGTTCGGTCCGTTAACTTTGATTCCTGGCGGATTGATAGAGAATGGAAAGCAAGTTCCGAGACTTATTTTGCAAGCGTACATCTGTTCAAACCGTTCAATTAGTATATGTATACGCATCTCAGACAGAGTTCTTGCATGATGACTTACTTTAGCAACAATCGGTTTACCTTTTGTATCTTTCGTAAGGCCCCGCAGGACATTCAACTGTGACAGAGAAACATTGGCATCATTTATACAAGGTATGCACAGATGACCAGAGCCCTGCTCGCAACTATGAGGGGCTATAAAGACTTCGGTGCAACTGCAGCGTTTGTCCAGGAAAGGTTCGAATCTGGGGCATAACGCACACTCCGAAGCAATGCGCACAGCAGCGATGGTCTTGCATCGGAGGAGCTCATAAATCATGGGTTTCACCCCTTTGATCGAAGTGCAAAATCTTAGTGGGCAGACTGAATAATCCTGTAGCATGTTAGTGGATGAGAAGATAATTTTTGAGAAGGTTTCTTGCTAAATGGAGCAGTAATAAAGTAATTGATGAAGCTCAGTTTCGATGGTGAGGGCCAATAATTGGCAGCAATGAGAATAATCAATACTACATTGATAATTAAGGACAAAGAGAAGCTGAGTGTAAATTCGAAGCCTTGGAGAGAAGAGAGATCGCGACTTACTTTGCATAGTTGAGCATCGCACCGAGTACAAAATCTATCCAGATTGTAGGCGTGTTGTTGACCAGATCTGGTGCAAGTTCCAAGACAGCGCTTATACAACCATGTCCAATCTGCTTCAGCCAGTATATCCCACTCATCTAAACATTCGTCAAGTACCGTGGGAGTGAGGAAATGAGCAATAGCCCTAGAGAGTTTAGCGCAAGCGAAAATGTTGCCATGAACTTACGATAGCTCTTTGAAAAAGTCCTGAAAGCTGTAGCTTTGCTCGTTCTCTTCAGGTTCATCTACCTCGCTCTCATCCTCATTATCGCTAAAGTATCCTTCGTCCGAAACACTGTTGTGCTCTTCCTCCGCCGGCTCTTCAAAGTCGAGAGTATTGACATCGCCGCTGTGTCCGTCTAGAACAACTTTCAGGTATAAGATCTCCGGCATAAGCTCTTGAACTAGTTCAAGAGAAATCGACATCTTGTCGAAGTACGAAATGGTATTTGAAGAGGTGGTAAAAGATATGTTGGATTTTGATTCACAACTGATGGTACGTCTTGAAGCCATGTGGATATAAGAGTTGGATGAATGTAAATATAATCTTATTTGTGACTGAAGAAGTGGTCACAGTCTTGGAAGGATAAATATTTCGTAGCATATCATTCAAATTTAGATGATGTTGCTATATTTCCAGTGACAGGCCTAATAAGGGGCGACTAAGGAAAGTTCTGGGCCACTAGCAATGGGAGCTATACTCCGTTTACCATGACATGACGTAATGAGCTACTAATCCGCGGATAGGCTAGGGAACAAGATTTATTAGCACTACTATATCTAATTTGGATGATGGAAGGCAACCGGATTTTGGGATTCATCAAGACAAGCTTCGTTGTTATTTCTAGGCAGGCATCGGCTCAGGGCTCTTTATAGGTTAGTTCTGCTTGCTTGGAGTAGAGAGATTTACTTGCTATTTGACAACTAAACTACGGCATCGTGGTTAGCATATCTAAACCGACTCCACAAACGGGCGATCTTTCAATGCTGTTGTATTCCGTGGCGCTCTTCCATGACACAGGCTACATACATATGTCCATTCGCTATTGTGACGCCGTGACAAAACACAAAAGAATTACGACAGTTCATCTTCACCACTCGCTGAAATTTATTGAAGATGTAAGCTTTGCCTCGTAACACTTGTATGCGGTTCTGTGGTTTTCAGGAGCAAAGCCCACCTGCATATGTATGATCGCATTATCTGTTGTGCCTCAGGAGCCAATTGTTAGCTACCACACTAGCGACTCTGACTTCGCCCCCAACATTAGCAGCTGTAGCATTGGTCATTTTCATGCTTATCTGGTTTTGTTTGCCGTTTCCGCACAGCGACTGCTTCACCTGCCACAAGAAAAACAGTATCCTAGATTTGCCATTTGCTGCTGAATTCCTTGTCGCTGGATGAGAACAAGGCAAAATTTGCCTTGTTTGTAGATAACTTAGTGTAGCGGATGCGAACCAAGTTCCATTCACTTTTTAATTGACCTATAAGTTTGATCGTTCTCCCAAATCTTAACCTTCACCAAATTTAATCCTGCTACCATATTTCACAGTACTCTCAACGTCGTGTGCTCATAAAACCTCAGGTCATCTGTTGTGTAGCAATGGTACGCAAATTCTTTTACCAAATGTGGCGCCTCAGCACAAAACCCTTCCAATGGTCACGCTTCAATACCCCGATTTCTCTCAGACAGCGGTTAACAATGGGTCGGTCAGAGAAGAAGGAAACGGAATTCCTCACGACAATGCGCAAAAATTCTGAACTACTACCCAGGCTCATCGCTCAGCACTTAGCGACAGACGAAACATCTGCGAGAGACAAAATCGAGCACTCATCAATGCATTCCCAGAAATGGAAAAAAGAGTCATCGTACAAAAGTCCGCAAGAATTTTCCCGCAGGGGTGTCAATTTAATCTTCCGAGATCGCCTGTTGAAAGCCTGGAAAGCACTCCTAGCACGTGAAATGTCAGACGACTGGCACCAAATACTGTCAAAGTCACCCTCGACATATTGGATTGATGCAATCATAAAGCATACTCCACAACACGTCAAACGGGTATTAGCAGCGGATCAGCCTCCGAGTATTGCTCAGCTAGAGTTGATCGGATGGTCTCCCACAACCGCCGCCGGAGTCTATGGATGGATCTTGAAACGAGAGCTACCTGCAGCCCTCTTCAATGACGAAAACTATCTCTGGATTGGCTCCGCTAGCAAACACAACGGAGGTTTAGATGCTAGAAGGTCTGGCCTTCTGTCATCACGAGCTTCGACCCGTGATGAGGTCCCGAAACCCTATATCAGAGATCTAAGTCTGACACAGAGAGGGACCCTTTTCACTTTGCTTAAGATCCAATTTCACAATAGTTCTCCTGAAGAAGTGGAAAGAGTCAGGAGATTGGTGACTTTGGCAAAAGAAGTCTTCATCATCTTGTTAGGAGCTGCAAAGGATCGCCAGGCAGATGCGATGTCTATCCCTTGGAAGTTAGAGCATCTCCCATATCGCGGTCTCTCGAGCCACAATCTAGGAAGGAACATAAAGCGATCTTGTCAAATATGTGGTGCTGGCGGGAGCCCTTCTTCCAAGAAAGTTTGTGGTTCCTCTGGAAAGGATAAAATGTCCGGTATCTGAAATTTTTGGCGATGCTGTGTTCCTAATGGTAGTCATAGTGCGTGGGAAAGCCCCCTGAATCACGAAATTATATCAGTTTCGTTGATTCCGACAACAAAGGGGGAGTTGGACCAACTGATTGAAAATTCTCGCCATTTGTTTAGCGTAGCAAATTAACTTTCTTATTTCTACTCGACGCCCCACTTACATCAGAATATACTAGGTGTTGTTTCGCGCCAAGCACCGGGCACGTGACACCCTCCCGCTCTGCTTGTCATTTATAGGTGCTTTTAGAACACGGTTAGGAATTTCAAAATCACGATATATCCACACTACTCGTCACGTTCTTTTGAACTGACAGAAATCGAGAGCAATAAGTAGTGCTCTCTTGTGCAACGTGAAGCAGCAAGCGTTAGATTGGCTGGAGTTGAGGTTGAAGGAAGACTAGGGAGGAGGCGTAAGACCAGGCACTAAGGTTGCTGTTGTGGCTCTAGAGGTATGCGCCCAAATAGTGATTGTTGTTGAGGTGATGGCTGCGATTCCTTGTTTGATGTTGGCGGATTAGGCAGAGGATTTTGATTCCTATCAGAATTGAGAGTGTCAGCCATATAAGACGTCATTTGATTAGGGTTGTGACTTACATTAGCTACGACGTACGTAAAAGTACCAATGGAAACAGTTTTAATTTTGACGTAGGAAGCTTAGCTTGGACTAAATGAGACCATCTTTGACGCTTCGGCTTGAACTAGGACGAAGGGCGTTACAAGCAATAAGTTTCAGGCAGCCGCTCTTTCATGACGCTCGACACGTGCTACATACGTCTTTGAAATTATAATTATAACCTCGGTAATCTTTGATTAGGAGAAGGCTATAAACGGCGCACGACCGTCGACTTTGCTCAATAACTTTACTTCTTTGAAAAACAAACTCATCGACTACTTTTCATCGTACGACCACAAACTGCCACATCTGTCACTGCCTCGGTATGCACCATCATTTGTAGTTAGAACCGATTTGTTGATTTTACTAACTGCAGCAGGCGAAGTTACAATGAAGCCGGTTTCCTTGGAAAATGTATCTTCTATGATAGAGAACAAGTCATTGATGCTGCTTAGTCCTAATTTGTTAGGCATCCGCTATATTATGCAAATTCTCGCCTCTAGGAGCAAAATTATCACGACGAGAGGCACCATAACCCTTCCTACTGAGATTTGGGACAGAATTTCATTCTTCGTCTTAGATGATACCCCTGAATCGTTTAGTTTTGTCCAAGCAGTTAGCTTGCAAGGCTCGCCGAATTCAAAGATCTTACGCTGTCGGAAAATACATCTGTTGCAATTTTCATTCTGCGGAGAAACCTTCGCATCCAGCAACGAAGTATTTGAATTTGAAAGATTCTTGAAGAATCCGAATGATGAAAGTACCCCCCGCCCCCCTATAGTATCGGCTATTAAGGAATGCAATCACCAGCATCACGAAAACACATTTGATATTCCTATCACTGCTACAGATCATAGTCTTCCATTCGCTATAGCTTGTCTCTTTTCCGGCCTTACCGTTCCGGATATCATTGCATACAGAGAAGGCGGCACTTGCTGGCTCTGCGGGAGTAGCCGCTTGGTCTGCCCAGGCTGTGGTTCTGCTGCTATGGATAATTTCGGTGTGTTTATGCGTTGTGGGGTAGATCTTGTATGCCCACTTTGCATTAGCGTTGGGTTTTCCCGTATGCATAAGGGTCTCATCCGTACTTATGAGAACGAGGATCCACCGGAGGGGGAGGAGGATAAACTAAAAAAATTATTTCAGAAACGATTGAATAAGCTCGGATATACTTATAAGTAGGATATGTTTGCTTTGAAAGTCCGAGGAACCTGTGGCTTGATTGGAGGAAGGCTCTGCGGAGCAGGAATTCATTACTTGCCTATAATTTCTGCTTTATGGACTACAATGGGTACTTACTCGTTTTCTTATACTGTGCTTTGAGTTTGGAAGTGAGGAGGGGTGGGTTTACTGGCGGCTTCACTTAAGAATTACTAAGTCTTTCCTCATCAATGACTTTCTCTCGACGTCTTGCTATCCTATCCCTTCATCAACTCCATATTTCCTATAGTACAGCATGTATGAATTCTGATATCATGGCCTACACATACTGGAATCTTGCCATACCTTTATCAAACTATTCTTTGTCAACCCTGATCTGGCTTTAAGTGGCTATCTGCAGCACTGCGATGTCAATAAAAATTTTCACCTTCCCTAGCGAAATCCAGAACAGGATAATTGGGAGGTGCGCCTCTAGCTGGCGGCAGTTGTAGGCGAGGAGCCGAAACAGGCCACCTTCGACATCTACTATCGCTCGCATCTTCGACTCACCCTTACTTACCATAACTCACCCAAAACTGCCGGTAAAGCAGCTCTGCTCACCTTTCCAAACAGAAACGAAATTTATTCATGTCAGGATTAGCGTGTGATGTTGGGTTGTTGTTTGACCAGAATAATCACCTCGTTCTGCCTGCTCGCCTCACGTCTCGCTCACTCCTCCTCACCACTCCTCACCATCGACTCACCCCAGCAGCTCAAAACTCCAAGTAACTCTCTATGTGCCCTTGCAATAAATCCTATCCTATCAGTACGTTGAGAATGCCAACTCGAGCTGTCACAGTCCCGGCTGTGACAGTAAGTGTTGCACGAATAAACCAAGAAATAGTGTGACTTGTCCAGCGAATAGTAATAATTAAAAGGAGAAGTAACTTCTTATTGTTAGTTTTATTAAACCAAGCTTGACCGAAATTAAATGACTTAAGGGTCTCGTAGATTTAATGCGGATTTGAAGCTTATTTTTGTGGCTTGAATTGTACAACAAATCCGCCATAAATTTCCTGCAGCCCAATGGGAACTGAATATGCATACATTGATCACATGTGACACCTGCCTGATTCTGCTGAGCATTCACAAATGCTTTCAGGTTGCCTTTTCTGAAGTTTCGTGTCTACTCTGCCGACTCTACTGCCTATTCTCAAGGCTTGAACACCATAACGCGATGGCAGCACGGACTCAAAAGAGATTGCAAGACCTCAGTGCGATGATTTCTGAAATATGCGCCATTTCTGGTGCTCCTGGTATGTCTTATGGTGTCCTTTACAACGGACAACTTTTGCACACAGAGAATTTTGGGTACAGCGATGTTGAAGCTAGAACGCCGACCACCGCCGACACGCAATATTACATCGGGTTCTTGACCAAAGCGTTTAACGTAGTCGCGATGAGGTTATTGATAGACGAAGGAAAGATATCGTGGGATATGCCAATTCGGGATGCTTTGGGAGGTGGGTTTCATTTCTCAGAGGCTGCGTTCACACAGAAAATGACAGTCGTGGGTGTCATGAGCCACCAAATGGGTCTACAGAGGTCGAACCAGCTCTGGTACGGCAATGACAACACGTTGTTACTCAACAAAGGCACCGCAATTCCTCACATACAGTATCTCAAAGTTGTTCACCCATTCAAAAGCACTCTCCACTACAGCAACTGGGGATACGCCTTGGGTGGAGCGATCATCGAAAAGGTGTCAGGTCAAAGCTGAGCAGATTTGTAGAAGAAAATCTACTTTCTCCTCTGCGAATGAACAATTCGAGCTCAGAGAGCCCTGCTCAAGAGCATAATCTAGCCAAACCGTACACTATTCTCGATGACAAGAGCTATAGGTTACTGTCACCCGTTCGAGTGCAAGAAGGCACCATCGTGAATGCATTGCAAGGTTTACGAAGCACAGCCAATGACATGCTCAAGTGGTACCGGGCTCTTGTCGACGCCTACAACACGGAGCAAGGTGCTGGCCAAGGCAAACTACAAGGGATGCCGCTGAAGCAGGTGGGAAAACAAATGGCCATGGGTATACATCATTGTGTCAGTAAAAGTACTTTGCCATGCATTAAGTGTATAGCTCAAGCGGTAGTACATTTTTTATATTCAACGTCTCTTCCACCCATTTCTCGACCTTGATTTTACTCATGATTCACTAGATTTCTCAAATACCAATGCCCTGACTTCAATACTCTCTCTGAGACACTTTAAATTGGGTGAGTCCTGGGGATGGACTGCAGCATGGGCGGCGTCTAAAAGCACATCAGCTTCTCCTAGATCCTTCCACGCAGGGAAATTCTTACATTGTGCAACACCGTCTTTTGAATCAAAGTTCTTGAACAGCAGTAGATCGTCAGGCATCTGCTGGCTCATATAGCACCACTTTACCTTACCTCCCTCTGCTTACCCGCCAAGCTACAATGCACGTGACACGTCGCCGCTCTGCTCACCCTCGCTTCACCTCCCTCACTCATCCTCACCGGCCTCTATCGTGCGCTCTCTACAGCCTTACCTCTATTTACCCGTCTTGCCTAAGTGTACTCATCCTCGGTCGCGCCACTATCGAGAGCTTTAACTCCTAGCGAGAAGGATTGAGGGGAGCCAGAACGGGCTCTAGGGGGGCTGTCACGAGACAGAGCACATCACGAGACAGAGCTAGGGTTCGGGCAGGACTGCGAGCTAGTTAGTCAGCAAGACCCGGTGTCCTTTAAGGAACCGGCACAGTAGTTAGCAATGAATCAGCTTTTTTCCTGAATTTATCTTGTCTCCTAACAATTGGTAGCACGACCGAGTTCAAGGTCTGGCTATTACTCGAGACAGACTTTCGCCGACTCGTCCAGGGCCTAGTCGGAAGAATGAATCGAGTACCTATCCAATTACACCTTAAACTCTGACCTACCGACATCACCACACTTCTCCGAAAACATTAAACAAAACAGCTAAATCTCGAGACCTGAACCAATCGGCAAAACAAGACGGGAACAGACCTTATTCCTTCAACGCTCCCATGCCAGCGAAGAGAAGGAAGGGAAAGGGCAAAGCTACCGCAAACCCAGAACCAGAGGAACCGAACCAGGACGAGACGGATACTATAAATCTCAGAAACCGAAGCGTGTCTCGGGAAAGAGGGATAAGCAGAAATCGTCGGAACACCTTACTGCCAGACGAGCTACGAACCATACAGGCTCGAGCCTTCCCAAACCCACAAGCATCTACACAAGACTCAGGAAACACACGACGAGCGTCCACTACAAGAGGAACAATCCGCCAACACGCTACGTAGACCTTAATTGTCGTATTTGTGTCCACTTAGCATTTTCAACTTGATAGCCGTGCGCCGCCTTCTTGCCTAGCAGCTATCTTTGAATTCAATGAGTTCTTAAATAGTCGATTACGGCTCTCACTTCGGTGACATAGATTAGGATTAAATGTTTTTCAGTTTCGTAACATCTGAATGAATTCGAGGTTCGCATTTCTTTCTTGACTAGCCCTGTGGACGAAAATGAGGAGATTCTCTTAGTACAAAGCTCCCCCTGACGAATATTTATCATATTATAGCCATGTTGGAAAATCCATATAAATTCTTCTTTCATCCGCTATGATACATGCTCGAAACTGTTCAGCTAGCCAGCCATCCTCAAGAAAGTATTCGAGAATCAATAGCCAAGAACGATATTCAAAACAAGTGCCTATCCAAATTAAAATTTCCTTCTGCCTCGAAGTTCGCGAGGAATGACCCATGGACATGTTCCGAAATTCTCAATCTGTGGTAAACAACCCCAGAATTCATCAATATCGTCCGCTAGCTTAGAGTTGAGTGCAAAGGATTTACAAGATTTCAAGCAAATTTTACACACGAGGTTCTGGCTCATATCTGCTGAATTGGGACACTCTGAGCAGATATATTCCTATTTGAGTCAATGCATAGATCTTAGAAAATGATGAGATGCTTACGTGGAGATGCTCATACCCCTTGAGCTTAAGGGGTCGAGTACTTCGTTCCGAGAGATCTTTCAAAACAGATACCAAGCAATCTGGGCACAACTCGAAGTCTTTGCTGTGAGAATCGCTGCTCCACATAAAGAATAATGCGCAATTGCATAGCCGGAGAGTTCGTGAGTAAGGAGGATGATCGTAGTTACCTAACAAGTCCTGCGTGCAAACCGCTGCAATTCGTCTTGCCGCCAAAGTTTTCGATCTTGGAATAGCGGCGCCAGGACCATCAACCATTCTGCATTGATAAAGTAGTTCAAAATGGGTTCGCCGCAATCCTGTACGCGATTATTATTTTTGCTTAAGAATTTGACAGCGGAAAGCTTTTAACACTAAGAAATGTTTCGATAGTGAAAGGGATTTCGATAGTAGAAGGGGAAAATCAGGGTTTCGAGAGGTACTCGTGATAGCAGAATAAAGCTTGACAGCAAAAGAAACCCGGGAGATCAAACTATCTACTAAGTCTTATGTAGTGAACAAGACGTACCTCACAAATCTGCTCCTCACATCTCACGCACCGGTGACCATTCTGTGCGCTCTTGTGCGTCATCCCGGTCACCTTGCAAGTCGATAGATACATGTCAAAGAACGTCTTCCGAGGACAGAGGTGGAGGATACCAACCTCGAGAAGGATGGTTTTGAAGTCATCCGGGAAGGTGTGGGAGGAAATATAACTAGTGAATCATTTAGTGCCGGATACAATATGTACTTAAGAGCAGGTAACGAATGAGGGTCTGCAGAAACTTAGACGAATACTTACGTTAGGACCTGAGACAAATCCATCAGAGTATAACCGTCACCTAGCTCTGACCTGCTTGTCATCGTGGATACGGCGGAGGAAAGAGAACTGAAAACTGATCCAGGGGCAACTGAGCCATCCATCGAGCCCTCATTATCTTCAACTTCGGTGCAATTTTTTTCTTTTTTATCATGAACTTTCGCAAGTACACCTGGAAGGCGGATGGAATCTTCTAGTTCCAGACCATAAAGCTCTGACAGATCATGAGGTATATGGTCATCGAACTGCTGCTCAATATGGCTCGTAATGCTTTGCTTAATTTCATTCTCGATTCTGAGGAGCTCGGTGACGACACGCTCTACGTTAAATGACATGGTGGTTATTGTTCTGTTGTTTGGAGAAAGATGTCGAAGAAGTCGTTGGTTGAGAGGAAGGGTTGGTAGTCGAGGGGTCGTGAGGAAGAGTTGTTATTCAAGAAGAAGGTGTGCAGCTGGAAAAAGAGAGCTCGCAACTTAAAAGATAAGCTTGCTGTCAAATTTCTCATCACTTGTGTAATTTTACAAAAGTAACTCAATAGGAACGTGAATATTAATGTCTATAAGTGTGACGAGATGGACAAGATTATTATGAGGCAAGCACTATAACACGATCATGAACGGTGACAATGCAATTTGAACAGTCCTCAAATTCAGAGGATGTGAAGTGGTTATCACCCATAATTAAGGTGGTACAGTTGCAAATTCAAGTAGTGCGATCATAAGGAGGATGATCGTCATCATAAATGGCGTAAGTGCAGAGTGAAGAGATTCTTCGGGGCAGCTCGAAAGAATCCTTCTCCTCAAAGTGTCGATTATCGATTCACAACCCACGGACAGGCTCCAAAGTTCTCGGTTGGTGGCATCCAGCCCCAGAACTCATCTACACTATCAATCTGCTCAAGATTATGACCGAAAGACTTGCAAGTTTTATTACAAATCTTGCAGACCAGATTTTGGGTAAGATCCGCCGGCTTGGGACACTCAGAGCATAAATATTGCTTTTAAATTAGCGGTTTATTAGAGTGAAAAAGTCAAGGTACTTACGTCGAAGTGCTCGCAACCCTAAGGTTTACAAGCCCAGGTGTTGGGTACAAAAAGCTCTTCCAAGACCGACACCATACAATCTGGACATAACTCAAAATCTTGACGAGAGAAGTGATCACCGCCAATTATGAATGACGTGCAGTTGCAGATTTGCCTGGTTTGTGGACAAGGTGGGTGGTCGTAATCCCTGAGAAGGTCTTGTGTACAGACAGCAGTAATTCTTCTTGCTGCTAAACTATCGGCTCTTCGGAAAGGATTGGCGGAATTTTCAGTATTCGTACAATAGCCTAGAATACCTCCATTTCAATAAAGTTCTACTGTAATCCCTCTTTTGCAAAGCTATTCTTACGTTCCTCCTTATTACCCTAGGCTTTCAAAAAATCCGCTGCAACCTGCTTACGCCCCACTTTACTATGCAGTCATCTTTATGCACAGCCTCAGTTGGTGGTCAGCTTGACTTGGCTAAACATTAATTAAGAGCACGTCAACTCAGCACGACTTGAGTGCGGATTATCGTTCTTTATGCAACAACTAGCTCTCATCCGAACCTTAGATTCGTGAAGTATACCGGAAAATTGAGAGAGTATGGATGTGAACCGAGCGCTGGAAGATACGGGTCACGCCCATGAAAACGATGGAGAGGAGAAAGACGGAATGAAACCAAACGGAACTCGTGGTGCTGTTGCCCAGGTCTGCGCAGAGTGCAATCATGCTTGGAATGAAAAGATATATAGAGACGTTGGAGCACATCGACTGCCCAAGGCCGCGAATTTTGAGAATGATGATTGCTTATTATGGAGTTTGACACGAGACAAAAATCCAGTTGAGTTTGATTCTCGAACATTGATCAATCATATGAACGATTTAGATCTCGTGGGAGAGTCCCTAGAGGACAAGAGACTTAACTCAGATCGGGACGTTTATAGCAAAGGCGAGTTCGATAAGTCTGGAGGAAACAATGCAATATCCATCGAGCGCAATGCCTCGGACTCAGAAGTACCTACTCACATGTTCCACAGCGATAAAAAGGATGCTAGTCGTGAGTAAAATCTTCTAAGTCTCATATTACCATGTTAATAGGTCTTTAGCACCTCCGAAAGACATGTATAACTTCGACAGCTTTCAGTTATACACGTCCGCCGATGAACCCCTAGAAGTCCAGTCTCTTCGGATCAATCCCGAAGCAAAGATCCATATGCCACTCGTTCAATCGTGGCTTCGAGCATGCCAAGACAGTCATCCGGATTGTAACAAACCAAAGTTTACCAGAGCAGTCAAACTGATGGCCGACTTTCTCTTGATTGATGTAATTGACCAGCGAATCGTTTCTGGATCTCTGTCCACGTCTTTTGTTGCGCTGTCGTATGTCTGGGGAGGCGCCGAGCAATTGATGCTCACCAAAGCGCTTTATCCGGAACTAACCCAGTACCAGGGACTAGTGAAGTATATAGACAAAATCCCGGCCACTATTAAAGATGCGATGATGGTAGTATCCGGTATCAACGAGAGGTATCTTTGGGTTGACTCTCTCTGCATTGTCCAAGATGATATGTCAAACAAGCAAAGCTTAATAGGCTGCATGGACGAGATCTACGATGCAGCAATCCTGACCATTGTAGCTTGTACAGCAACCAGTGCCAACGACTCTTTACCTGGAGTACAACCAGGTACTCGCTTGATCGAAGATCAAGTCACAAGATTGAACGGAATCTTGTTTTCTACGGAAACAAACCCGATGCTCGCTTGGATCTTACCTCGTGTCTCGCACAGTACACGAGCGTGGACTTTTCAAGAAGTGATTTTATCCCGCCGCTGTCTCTACTTTCTCAATGGCGAGGTTATGTTGCAGTGTCAGAAATCTCTTTTCAAAGAAGGCACCACGAGGGTGTCCGACCACCAGATGATGAACCAGACTGGGAACTGGCCGCCGTTGACTAAACTCGTTGGGTCTAAGTTCTCCAGATACAGGGAGATCGTACACTCATACTCTCCGCGGAAGTTGACCTTCCCCCAAGACAGAAAAGACGCTTTCACTGGAGCAGTTAGAGCTATGGGGTTGGCTTGGGATTGGAAATTTCGCTACTGTATGCCGGTTTCTGAAGACATCGATTGGGCGCTCCTTTGGACTGGGGAGTATTCTACTAATCTTGATCAAAATCAACAGTGGAAAGAGAAGCAGAGGGAGCTTTCTCGTAGCTCGGGATTTCCAACGTGGAGTTGGTTGAGCGCCGTTGGACGAGTTTGGTATTTGAATGAGAAAGAAAGTGCTGGATGGTTGGAGCCACTCGTAGACTGGAACAATACTACTATGTGGGACGGAATCAAGACGTACAGATTGCTGGACGAGACAAAAGGCGGCGGTATGGAGTCGCTTTGTCAGGGCTACCCACCTGGCACGATGATAATCATAGGCTGGGTAAAACACCTTTCTCTTGCTGTGCAATCTGCAAATGAACCTTCTGCTGCAGTAAAGGAAGAGATGGATAAACAATTCAGCTACGGAGCTCCTTGTGCTCCTCTGATTGATGGGGCCGGCCACTGGTGTGGCACAATTAGCGGTCTCACTAGAGACCAGCTGCTGCTACTACTCGCTGAAGAAGCAGCGGAGCTCAGCCTCGTATTGCTCTCTTCGATACAGAAGACATGGGTTATGGGTGGGTTTAGAAAAAGCTCAGCTCCATATGATGTGGAGAATTTTGAAAAAGGCGAGTTCAAGACTGTAAATGTCATGTTGGTGAAATGGAATGAGAGGCTAGCCACGAGAGTTGGAGTCGGCGAGATGCATATTGAAGCGTGGAAGAATAAAGACTCTGAGCCGGAGGGAGATCTTATCAGATTGATTTGAGCGGCATTAGAATTTCTCCCTTCGTTTAAACAGTTGCGGAGACGTGTAGCAATCCTAAAATCAATAGAGATACGGGGAATGAGTGGATATGTTAAACTTGCAAGAACTTACCTAAATATCACTGTATAATGCAGCTTATTCCGGCAAGGTTAGGAGAGGTAATCGTGTTACACTACGTAATGTAAGAGGGAGTTAGCAGGTAAACAAAAATAAGTAATTCTGCATGGCAATAAGCCTACTCGTACTTTACAATCAGAGAGCAAGACTTCTTTTATAGAGAGTCTCTGTCGCGTGTATTTCTCTCAGAATCGAATGAAATAAATCTGCACCCTACAACCCCACTACACTATATCATGCTGCTGCGGTGCGGTGGAAAGGTTGTTCTCAGTGGGTGGCCCAGTTTATCCAACAACTTAAAATACCGTACCGAAAACAATTCTCATCCGCAACCAATGACTCTCTAAAGATGTCCTTAACCTCGGTCCATGGTTCTCTCAAAGGCGATTTACAATTCTGTCACTGCCCATCTTATTGTCAAGCGCAAATGACTCGTACGTCTTCTGACAACATAAATTCAACACTTGAGGTATTTGGTCCGGACAGTTCCTTGTACGCAGAGACGATGCAATCTAAGCACAGTTCTGTACCCGCTGGCGATAAATGGCAGCCACTCATGATAAACTTTGTGCAATCACAGGAAGAATTTAAGGGGGTCCGTCCCAGACGTATTCCTATTGCAATTGGCGGTATCAGCACTGGAAGGAACATAAACTTACTTCAACTAGCTTAGGATTAATTACTCATTCGTCGTCGATAACTTGCGTGCCTAGCCACCTTAGACTCTAAGAGCTGAAGTCATGTTTTGGCTACTCAGCTGTGTTTTTCCGGTTGAGAAATTTCACCGATCAGTAACACCTCGCAGGCGATCCATACTGAATTAAATTACGGAGGTGGAGGATGAGTGGGGAAATGGTCACCGGGACTGTGTGTATAGATCGCTGATTCAACAGGTTGCTAGTGTGTTAGATGACTGATTGTCTCCGGTCAATTAAGTTTTTGTTGCTGAGGGAGAAGGATAAACGTTACGTATCGAAGTCCTAGTCAAATTTGTTAGTTCAAAATCTGGTCTGATGGACTCGCGCTGTCAAGCTATTTTAGGGCAGCAGAACGACTGCTGATAGCACCAGTGTTGTTAGCGATGAAGTGTGGATATTAATGTTAAGAGGATAATCGATAGTAGTATCTCGACAGTGCGGAACAATTTGTCAAACAGCGAAAAAAAAACCATACCTTGCGGGTCTAAAAGTCATATCTGACACAATGTGTGCTGAATTTGCTGTCTTGTGTATTCTGCCAGTCTCTCCAAGTCAAAAGTACAAATCTTCTTCTGTCGAATCATTCCATCGAGTACCTTGAGATCCTTGTTCTCTCATAGTTCCGATCCAGGAATTTGTTTTCCAGCTTATTCTCTTGTTTTCTTGAACTCGTTGTCGGTATGTCAATACGACAATCCCGATCGCGATGATACGTGCTGGATTTCTTCTGAATCTAAGAATTTGTTTTCCCTCACACGATTCTTGGTATGCACGGAACACAGTGCAAGTCAATAGGAACGATGGGTCAATGCATCTAATTCGAGTATAAAGTTGTGTAGATGAATAGGAGTTCAGGGCTATATCGCCGCAAATTGTAGAGAAAGACCGGTGAAGGTAGAGGCTCGTTGGATTGTAGAGAGTGTGCAAGAAGAGCTTAATGTGTGCATGAATTGTAGAGATTTGCGGTCGGCGTAAGCAGAGGTTTGACTTGAAGCAACTGTAAAAATAAGGGTATATATATAGAGCTTGTAACCTAAACATATATCAGGATTCAATTTTTGGCGTACATTTGCCAGAGGAGGAACTTTATTGCAAAAAGAACTCAATTTCAATGTTGTCTTAGATCCCATGTAACCACTTTACCCAGAAACGTCAGCCAAGACTGGCCATCTGCCAAGAACAAGTTCTTACTCGACGTTCAGGAGGCAAAACCTAAGAACAAACGCCATGACTCTGTATCGAGTCTCCCCAGCCACTCTTGCTAACTGATCCCTGTTCTATATTAAGTGCTACAGCTGTGAGAATAGATAGCTTGAATTGCCATCGGGAGTCTTGGAATGGGGCTGTGAGGAGTAGGAACGCGGACGCAAGATAGAGATCAGAAGCAACTAACGCAAAGAAGGGAACAATGAATGCTTACCCATTCTATCAACAAATGAGTATTACAAAGCACAGGTTCGAAGCAACGACGAAGAGAACTTGGATAGGGCCGCGTGAGATTGGTTGAGAGTAAGGTTTTGGATTTGAGGTGCTTCTAGATACTATAGTACAAGATTTATACATGGGGTTGCGGATTTGCGTTAGCTTTGAGCCTTCCGCATCACGACAGGGCCTTTGAGTTTGCCAACTTCAGACTGCTCGGAATGGAGAGACGCAGAAACCCAGAGAGCCAGGCATGAACATTGCCACGAACCTTAGAAATTCTTCGTTGAATCGGTGAATCGCCGCTTCATGGGCCATGGGAATGAAAGGCAAATTAAGGACGTATCTGAGGGGACTGCAGGGTCATCGAGATCCTCAAGCCCTCCAGATAGCATCCGCCATTTTGGAAACCATTGCCATCTCCTCAACGTCATGAACTCTCACTACATCTGCGCCACCAAAGATAGCAGCCGCTACTGTAGCAGCGGTACCCCAGACTCTGTCTCTAGGAACACCTACACCGGTTATCTTCCCTACAAAATTCTTCCTACTAGATCCAACCAACCATGGTAGACCCCTCAGTCCGGGCCATTCTTTCAACTCCTCAAGTCGCCTCAAGAGCTCGAGATTTTGCTCTGTGGTTTTGGCAAAGCCAATGCCAGGGTCGAGAATGATGTTCCAACGCCTTACACCGGCTTCTTCTGCAGCTGCTACTCGAGCAAGAAGCTCAGTAGCTACACCAGGAATGACACCTCCCGGGTAAGAAGTCAAGGTATTCATCGTATCTGGCGTGCCTCGCATGTGCATCAAGCAAACTGGCTTCCCAAGCTTAGCCATGGTAGGCAGCATATCAGGATCGAGCGTCCCGGCTGAGACATCGTTGATGATATCCGCACCAGCCTCGACAGCTGCTTCAGCGACACTGGCGCGGTAAGTATCAATGCTGATCGTTAACTCAGTTGACAATCTTCTCAGCTCTTGGATTGTCGGTACAACCCGGGAGATCTCTTCGGATGCCGAGATGGGATCAGCATGCGGTCGACTACTTTGGCCACCGATATCGATGATTGTTGCTGGACCATGGACGAGTGAGGTTAGAGTCTCAGTTAGTGCATGGCCCGCGGTGGGATTGTGACCACCATCGGAGAAAGAATCTGGGGTGAGGTTTAGGATAGCCATTACTTGCGTTTTCCGGAATCGATTCAGAGCTCGGAGAGGCTCTATTCCAGACGATAAGGGAGTCAATGTAGACATTGAGCTATCCCATATTCCAAGATCATTGAGATAATCTTGAACGCCTTTCCATGGTCTGGAGGAAAATAAGGGTTTTCCAGGAATCAATCTGTATTGAATTAGTATGCAGGTGGTTTTCCCTGGGATTGGACATACTCTGACAAAGGCCGAAGAACAAATTCTCTCTCTAGTATACTAGCATGTGGAATCTTCAGTCTCTCGTGGTCAATCACCTGATCATCGTAAAGTAGAACATCGAGATCGATATTCCTTGGCCCTTTGTCGATGATCTTCTTTCGGCCAAGATCATTCTCAATACTCTGCAGTGTATCAAGTAGGGCAAGGGGCTCAAGGGTGGTTTCGACCTAAATTTGTGAGTGAAGTTAGAATCGGAATACGATTTCGACTCCCCGGATGCATCGGAAGCATACAGCCGATGTTGAATCATTCGAAGAGGACGATCAGAAGGTGATGGGAAGAGCGGCACATACCTCACAAGCCCCATTAACAAAATTTTGCTGATCTAAAATATACATAGGCTTTGTTTCCCACAAGCAACTGGTTCTCTTTATCTTGATGCCTTTTGCTGACATCTCGTTACAGGCCTTGGCAATCCAACCCACCTTATCTCCTAAGTTGCTTCCTAATGCAATATAGGCTAGTCGGGGTCCATTGATAGTTCCTGATGATTTGGCTAGAACATGAGGAGGTACTACTCCCGTGGAAGGTTTCAGGGAATGTGCTGTCCATTGAGCTGACGCCGGTCCTTTGAAGCTGGATAAGCGTCGGGTGCCATGTTCGATGTAGCCTTGCGTGGCGGCTTTTCCTAATGTGCGCTTAAGATGGTTTGACGTCAATGCTGAATTCCAGACAATTTTCGACGGGTAGAGGGATCTCATTGGTGTTGATCGTGAGAGGAATCATGCGGTTGTTCAAGTGGAATTGTGGCTTTGGACAGCATGGAAATGTTAATATCACGTGTAAAACGGCTAAACTTCGCTTACTCATCTGATCTCTTTTCATTGCCAAGTTTAATCGTTGAAAATGAAGGAGAATTGATATCGAGAAAAAGACAGACCTTATATCCTCACTGTTTGCCATGTATTGTTTTCCAGTTTCCTCTGTAACAAAGAAAAGCTGGATTTGAATGTTGCGGTCACCGTTGCTAGCTTGATGTAAGACTTCAGCTGACTGAACATTTTGCAAAAGGGGCCGAGGCATCTTACCCCAGATTCCCAGGATCCGAGGAACGACATCCACATCCACATCCACATTCACCTGCTCTCTTCTTCTTCTTCTTCTTTTCTTCTTCTCCAACCATCTGCTCTTCCCTTCGAAACAAACCCTTCTTCCATAGCCACTTGCTATCAATCACCTTCTCTAGAAAACAGCCATCGGTCCATTGCCATCTAAACAAACAATCACGATGGCATCACCTCGTAAGCATCACATGCGTTTAACCCACTGCTTCTAACATCAATTTACCAGAGCAAATCCGCACGACGGTCACCGACCTCCTCAAGATCAATCACCCTGTTCTTTTAGCAGGCATGAACGTAGCCGCAGGACCCAAACTTGCCGCAGCAGTCACCAACGCGGGGGGACTAGGTGTCATCGGCGGAGTGGGCTATACACCAGATATGTTACGAGAGCAGATTGCAGAGCTGAAATCCTATCTTAATGACAAGAACGCACCGTTCGGCGTGGATCTGCTGCTACCACAGGTTGGAGGCAGCGCCCGAAAGACAAAGTAAGCTCGCTCACATGCCCGGCCGAGATCTTGCAAGATCTGCACGATTAGTATACAAGCTGACACGTGCTGTTTATCCAGTTATGATTACACGAAAGGCAAACTTGACGAATTAACAAGCATCATCATCGACTCAGGTGCCAAACTTTTCGTTTCCGCCGTTGGTGTCCCACCTAAACATGTCGTCGAGCGACTCCACAAAGCCGGTGTTCTATACATGAATATGATCGGGCACCCCAAGCACGTCAAGAAATGTCTCAATCTGGGTGTTGATATCATCTGTGCACAGGGCGGTGAAGGAGGTGGACATACTGGCGATGTCCCAACCACGATTCTCATCCCTGCCGTCGTTGACCTCTGCAGAGGCGCAACCTCGCCTATGACCGGTCAACCCGTGCAGGTTGTTGCTGCAGGAGGTATCTTCAATGGGCAGAGTGTTGCTGCCGCGTTGATGCTGGGTGCAAGTGCTGTGTGGGTTGGTACCAGATTTATCCTCACTGATGAGGCGGGTGCTCCCAAGGCGCATCAGGAAGCTGTTAGAACCTCAGGTTTTGATGACAATGTCCGAACAATCATCTTCACGGGACGACCGCTGAGAGTTAGAAATAATCCGTATATTGCGAACTGGGAGGAGAATCGCGCACAGGAAATCAAGGAATTGACTGGAAAGGGAATTATTCCCGTGGAGCATGATTTCGAGAAACTTGGGTAAGTCATCTCTTTCCTTTCTCATCACGCCGGATCTCTTCACTTGCTCTTATCGACCCGAGACTCAAACTGACGTATAACAGTGACGATATCGATGACGAAACAATGGATAATGCCCGCCCCTTCCTAATGGGCAAAGCCGCAGCTGTCGTAAACGAGAAGAAGAGCGCGAAGGCCGTGGTAGACGAATTAGTCACTGATGCTGTAGCATGGATCCACAAGGGAGAGAAGATGACTGCGAAGTTGTAGCTGTAGCTGTAGCCTAAAGTGGCTTTGGGGCTGGGATAGTGTATCAAAATAGAACCAGAATTTAAACTTTATTGCCTGTTATGTTCTCTCGTTGTCTTTTCGACATCTTATGCTAATACTGAATTCTTTGTCAATACTTCTTCCTTACTAAACAGTTCCCTCCAACCAATCTACCTCCCATCTTTATATATAACCTCAACCCGAACCCCACCCCAGCCAACAACAGTAGGGGTCCAATCCTCGTCAACGAGAAAGGTTAACAACAGTACTAGCCAAATAAAGTCTCAACACAGGATAGCTTAGATCAAATATTTCACCATCTCAAAACCTCAATTCAGTGCCACGCTTAACCTGTTCTCCGCTCTGGAGTTTCCATAACACCGGAGAACAAACACAAAATGGCTCCTGGGTTTAGGGGTCAGAGAGGTCATTGGATACTGAGAATGTGATGCTGTGTTGATGCTGGGGTTTATATACTTGATTTTATTAGAAGTGATGGAAATGATACATGGGAGGTAGATGTGGTGAATTTCTTACCATACCATACCATTCCTGTCGCTTCGAGGCCCCGATGCGAATCGATGAATTCAAGAACAGGTAGAACTTTACAGACAGCTTCAAATCACTCGGCCCCTAGTAACTCTTAAGATTACATCAGCGACATCTGGTCCCTTTTTGAGGTTCCTGCAGTTGTCTGCTAGGATCTCCAGGGCAGTGCTGCCTTGGCAAGAAGGATCCTCCCGCGAGGACATCGCAGGGTTGAACAACTCTGCTGTGGAAAACAACAACCAAGCCTGTATTCTTGCCATCTACTCGTTGAATTTAGAAGCACATGAAATATTCAGAAATGGCCGTACAGTGACCTCTGTTCAAGAATGTTATGTTTCGACGAACGGAGTTGCTCTTTTTCTGCACTTTCTGTTGTTGCACGCCACCCACGGTCAGTGCAGTTGCATCGTAGCCCCCAACAAATGAATAAACAAGCAGATGCTGCAGGCTTCACCGCAAATGCGCCAGATTCTAACAAACTTAAAGATAATGCAGGCTGTCTCACAGCCAGGCGCAGGCGGTGATGCGCAAGGGCTGTCTAAGCTATTAATAGCTCATTTGATCTCACAAGTATAAGGCAGGGCACAATCTTGTGCTGGTGTCTTGCCAATCGCGATCACGATGGCAGCATATCGAGATCAACTTGCCTCTACATTCTCAAATGACATATAGGGCGGAACACTAAGCTATGCGTAGGCCATAAAAACAAAAATACCAGCGCAATTCACGTCAGTCTAACGGATTTCAGGCTCGAGGATCTCTCCACTCGACCATCGTCCCCAGATGACGCCGAGACCAGACCCCTAAGAAAGGATACGACCAGCAGGAGCAAGAGCACGGCATGGAAAACCCCTGGGGAGAAGAATATATGGGTTCGTCTCTTTACTCCCACTACACACAAGGCCAGAGCTGTGTGGTCAAGGATAAAAGATGTATCTGGAAGTACTTGGCAAGTTTTCGCAGCCTCGCTCATTCTACTACTTAACATTATTCTTCTCTTCGTGGTTCGGTTCGGAATACAGGAGAAGGGACCAGATGGCTTGCCGGCTTTTAAACCTCGGACTTGCGAAGCTGTCTCCCGCTGGTCTCAAGGACTGCATTACCTGATCAATATCTTTGCAACCATTCTCCTCGGGGCTTCGAATTACTACATGCAACGATTGAGTTCCTGCACTCGAAGTGAGGTTGATGCAACTCACCAACAAGGATCTTGGGTCGATGTTGGAGTTTTTAGTATACGAAATATGCGATTTATAGCTTGGGATAGAATTATCCTGTGGTGGATTCTAGCAATCAGCAGTCTTCCTATCCACTTCTTGTATGTGGCCCATCCTTTTAGCTGTAGATGCTGTGCTGCCCGTCTTGACTCACGTGCTAGATACAATTCGATCGTATTTGAAACCACTGGTGGCAATTTATATCGCACGGCCGCGGTTTCTTCAACTTTCATAGACTCAGGAAAACGACAATTTGCCCAACCTCCTGATGGCGACGGGTGGGAGTCAGAATTCGACTTGACAAACTTCAAGAATATATCGAAGAGCGATTGCATCCAACAATATTTCACTGCAAAAATGAATATTATGGACTTTTCTTACGTTACTACTGGTGGTTCCGTCGTGGCTGTTTCATCTGATTCGCGTCTGCCAAGCGATGTTGTGATTGCGTATGGGTCGTCTCGTGAAAACTTCTTGTGGACAGGCAATTTCACGACCTCTACACAGAACTTCACGCAATTTTTGAACAGTACGGACAGAATTGAGGACTGGGAATTGGCCATGGTCAACCATATACCCGTTGGAATAGTATGGGTTTGTACCGACCTAGCCACATTCGACATAGATGGGGAGTATATTATAGATAAGTGCGACCTAACGTCGTTAAAAACGAACGTATTGCCTTGGACCATTAACGGTTTTCCGATAGCATACTGCTTGGCTGACCAAATGCCTGCTCCATGCACAATTCAATTCAATACCACTATGTTGGTAACTGTTGTCTTCAGCAATGTACTAAAAGTTACTTGCATGCTATACACCACATTCCGAGTTCGACACAATCCTCTGGTTACTATCGGTGATGCAATAGCCTCATTTCTTGATGATGACGATGCGACTACAATGGGAAGGTGTCTTTTGTCCAAGAATGATGCTCAAAGAGGATCCTATATCAGATCGGAAGAGATCAATGAGTCCCAAAGATGGCAAAAGCAACACAACCGTTGGTACCAGAGCGTTAGTTGGAAACGTTGGTCCGCTCTAACGATATTGTGAGTAGTCTTTGCTTCACCCCCCACAAGCTTGTATAGCGGGTCTTAGCCTCTTAAAAGACACCAACTGATTGCATTGTCTGAACCACTCCCTCCGCTCCGAGAAATGGTGCTAATTCATATCATATATAGCGTCAGTTCTACTTTAGCTGCATCAATCTATCTCCTGGCACTTGGTATCCACAATGATAAATCCCAAAACTATTCGACTGATTTGAATCGCTTTGGCAGTGGAGGTCCGTTGATTGACGGAGAAGTCGTTGGGTTACCAACATGGATAGGTCTAGGCTCACCGTCAATAATTGAACTCGTCCTCATCGCAAACACACCGCAATTCCTGCTGTCTCTCGCCTACTTTCAGCTAAATGCAATCGCCACGTCGATGCTTGCGAATGCAGAATGGGCATCTTACGCATCCGGGAGAAAGACTTCGTGTGTCGTCACCACAAGGTCAACAACGATCGACCTACTGGCTCCAACTCCCGTATAAATATTCCATTCCGCTGCTTGTTGTCATGACAACTCTTCACTGGGCAATCTCACAGAGTATATTTTTAGTGAGATTTTCGGTTTACCAGGACGACTCTGAAGTGGAAATTGAGGGAACGTCCGATCTAGCTTGGACATCAGGCGCACTGCTCTCTATAACTCTTGGTGGCTCGCTGTTCCTTATCTGGGTAGGATTTGGCATCTTTATGCGTTACTCTCCAGGACTACCGCTTCTTGGTGGCTGTAGCCAAGTCATCTCTGCAGCGTGCCATGCTCAACCTGACGATAAAAACGTCGAGTTAGGACCCGTTCAATGGGGTGTAATTAGTTTGAACGGGGATGGAACCAGTCATTGTGGCTTTACAAGCAAAGAGGTCCGATTGCCGTTTGAAAACGAAATCTGTGCCTGAATAAGCCTCTGTCTTGCTCTATGACTTTCGAAACCCCTGTAATAATTGTATATAACATTTATATAAGTTACTTGAAGCAATGGCGGCTAGATTAGATTAAGCTAGAGAGAAGTTTATAGAATTTCTCATCTTGAAGAAGGAAGAAGCATCACTAGTCGTATTTTCCCGCTGCAGTGTCTAATGGAGCATATTTGTAAGGCTCACTTCCTCGATCCGGTAGGTTAGCTGCACTATAAATATTGCTTGGATCTAACTCAACTGGCTCTAGAGTAGCGGTAATTTCAATGGAGTTTATCAAATTTGCCATCTTGGACATCGGAGGGAAGAACGCGATAAGTGGATCAAGAGCCGTTCAATCCCACGTGGACATGGTGAGCAGAGGCTTTAATGCCACGAGATCACGAGACTATTTTGAATGCCATTGTCAGGGTAGTTCTCGACTAATGCTGATTTAAAGCTAAGCAAAGAAGGTAGAAGGAAGAGAACAAGGCTCTGGATCTATATATAAAAATATGTGCGGCCAGTGCGCGTACCACGTGATAGCTCCGAAGCGTGACAAGAATTTGGAAGAAAGAAAGCAGACAAATTCGAAGGGGAAGATCCCGTAAAATCACAAGCGTGAAGTCCTCGTATGTCATTTTCCTCAGCCTTCTTCTTCTACCCCGTCATTTACAGACACTGAGAATAATAAGGGTTCTGTTCTGTGCAAGTGTAAGGAGAGACGCAAGTAGTTGGGCCGCTCCAACCAATGCCGCCACACTGTCCCCACTCTCCTGCTCCGGTGGTGGTAGATTTTGATGAAGAAGTTGTGGTGGTAGTGGATTTCGAGGTAGTGGAAACTTTCGAGGTAGAAAGTGTGGTACTTGATTTTGCGGTGGAAGAAGTTTTTGAGGACGTGCTGGTACTAGCTTTCGAGGTAGAAGAAGTGGTGGTGCCAGTGCCAGAGCCGGAGCCAGAGTTGAATGTCGACCCGATTGGGCCAACTTTGATGTCAGAGTAGATTACATAGGAGTTCGGAGAGTCGGCTTCAACGGTAGCAGGGACGCCAGAGGAAGTAGAACAGGTACCGCGTGCTGCACCAGGAGTGCTCGCAGTATCATTGGTTGGGTAAGTGCTGTCGAGCCAAAGCATGTTGACATCGTAGTCGTCCCAGATGCTCATAACCAAGACCATACCAGCAGCCATCGCTTCGCCCATGTTTGGCAAGCCGCCATGTGCAGCAAAAGAATCTTCCTCACCGAAAAGTTCATTCTCAGCAGTACAGAAGGCAGTGTTGATCGTGTTGCCAGTGAGACCAGCGATATCGGAATTTGGCTGGGCGAAGACAACGCCGTTCTGGACATAGTATCGCTTGATTTCAGATAAAGTGCCAGTGGAGGTGCCGTCATCAGTAACAAACTGGGTCACAACGGTGACTGGTTGGGTCGTGTCAATCGTCATGCCAGGGCCGTAAAATGTAGTGTTACCCACACGGTATGGATTGAAATCGCAGCCATCGGGATCACACGTGCCAGCATACCGAGTAGTACTGTATGTGCCACCACAGGCATTGCCTTCGCAGACTGTGCCCGTGACAGTGCTGCATGAATGGGGTGTGAGTGCTTGTGAAATGCTGTTGCCCTCCCAGATATCCAGCTCCGCACAGCAGGATCCACGGTTGCCCACGCCACTGTTGACGCTATTGGAGGCAGGCGTCCAGCCCTCAATGTTGGCTTCTCCTTGGATGAACTTGAGATCTCGGGGACACTGAGAGTCACAGTAGCCAACACCGTACTTGGCACCAGCAACGTCATTGGTGTACTTAGAAACACCTCCGTCGGCGTCCATGACGACAAAATAGAGAGCGCCATTGAGGCCACAGGGGAGGTTTGAAACATCGACAGTGAAGGTGAATTCTTGGTTGAGTAGATGAAAAATCTGGTAAGTGGTTTCGGTCTCCATCAGATAAGTTCGCGAGCCAACATTTGCCCCGTTTGAGTTTTCCGTGACGAAGTCAAGTCGAAGTGCATCGCCGCTTGTCGTGATGCCGTAAGTAGACTCGTAATCAGCACCGTCGACGGCACATTCTTGAGCACAGGTTACGTCGGTGTCACAAATGGCGGGATTCCAGGTATTTCCAGTATAGCAGTTGGTCGTGCCGCCGACATTATGAACCCATCGCCAGTTGGCATCAAGGACAATAGATGCATCAGTGGTAGTACAAGTGCCTCCAGCCGCACACGTCTCCCATGTCAAGGAAGGATGAACCTCAGCCGTTTGGGTGCCAATTTGTTGAGCCCGGGCAGCAGACAGCAGAGAGGAGAGGATGAGTGCACCCTTGTATATGTTATAAGAGAAAGTGGAAGCCATTTTTTTCAATTTGCTTTAAATGTTGTTGTATGCTTCGATGAGCTTTCAAGGAATGGGACTGATCGATTGTTGCTCACCTCTGTGACAGAGGTCTCCTTTTATACTCGCTATTTGCCCTGTTCATCTGTTCATCTAGGTAAGTAGGAACATGCACGAAATCAAGAAGTCCAGCTCTAACGGTTTCATGGACCGTGAGGCCGCCGAAATGATATCCCTCAGCGCGTACCGGATCAAGCTAGAGAAAAAAACAACCTCTCCGTGGTAAAATGATAGAGACTCGGATATTAGGCATGCAGCCTTAGTCTTGATACCTCGCTAGTACGGATATTTCCAAACAAGCTTCTCTTATGAATAGTTATTGCAAATGTTTAATAGCATTACTGTATTCATTTGGCATAGATTTTTATGAATAGTGATTTCGCTAGCTTAAAATCAGTGGAAGGTGGTTTAAGAGGCATGTAAACGAGCAAGAGGACAAGGCAGAGAATTGCCTCGGAGATCAGACTATTCAGTCGCTAACGGATTAATTTAGATTCTTAGTCGTGTATCTCATCGGATAATAATCTCTCTACTCCCATTTTTGGAATGTTGGTGCGGAGAACCTGGGATACACATTATCTCCTTACGCCGAAGCTTTACAAAACAGGATAGGCGATTTAGACTGTACACCATCATGAGATACTTGCTTCATAAATCATACCACAAGAATAAATCTATTGGGTGGCTGTAACGGCTTACAGGCTCTGAACCACAGAAACTTGACGGGAATCCCCTCTGTTGCCGGGAAACTACTCCATGGATGCCGAAGAAGAGGGGATCTCAAGTCACGCCGCAACGGAGAATTTTCGAAGTTTTAAAAACATTCTAAGCGAGGGGCCTCATAGGAAGGAGAAACAATTTTCCACAGGTTTGTGGAAAGGAGGTACCAGAGCCAGCTGGTGTCTCATGTACCAAAAACCCAAAACGCTTGGCATTCTAGGACCGAGATCCGAAATAACATTGTCGAACCTACAAGTCTGTCTGTAGTGAACAATGTGGGAAGGGTTTCATGGTTTTGGACCCCCCTGCATTCAGAGTTCTGAGCTGCGTGCAGGTCTGGCGGGCGGGCTAGCGATCTGAATAAAGCAGGGTGCCCGAGGCGTCGTAAGACTGCTGGCGATTTTAAGCGATTTCTATCCGAGTTGACCTGCAGCTTTGCCGAGTAACCGTATCAATTCCGAGCATGATCAAATCCTTAATTGACGATGCAATGAGATACACGTCAATAGGAAGTTGTTGTTCCGAGGGCTGAAAATGGGTCTGTTGACAACCTGGCGAAGGAATGAGACGACGGTCGAGCTTAGTCGGTGCTCTCAGAGCTGGGAGATCGGGTTTCTCGGCTGGCTATCGGGATTCGAAGCTTCACCCCTCAATTAGACCACTTGAAGGTAATAGCTGACCCATGTCTCAATCAATCATCTAAAGAGACAGTTTGGAGTCAGACATGCAAAGGTTTAGCCAAGAAAAGAGACCATCTCTAACATCATTTCGAAGGCTCAGTGCCGCAGATGAGCTTCATTAGCAGGACTCTATCCTCTCACGAAATATAAAGTCGAGAATTCCCAGCGGAGAGGTTCAAACTGGCTTCCAGTTACTCGAGATATCATGACAAAAGAAACTAATGCCTACTGATAGATTAGACAAACCGAATCTGAATTTGTGGATATCAAGAAGATGGTGTATGACTGAACGGAGAAAGGAAACCGTTTTGTGTAGTAGAGATTCTCATGATTACTGTTCACTTGATGCGATGGTTGAGCGACGTGAAGAGCGGCTATGTTACTCCAGAGCCCAAGTTCAAACCCTTGGGAGTTTGTTGATTTCTTTTCAATATGCGCATAGGCTCTATTATTAGCGACTTAACTATAGTGTCTGATATATTGTTGTTGCAAAAAGCAGCACCGCTATTTGGAACTTAACCCCTATGTATACCACGTGACCTTCCCGTGACACTTGTTTAAAAATTGAGTCAAAAAAACTTGTTTAACTAGATAGAGTACAAAAAAAGGGCGGAAAAAGTTTAAAAGATTCCTCCTACTTGACAGCTGGAAGATACGTACATGGGAAGTAGACTGTTTCAAGGCATATTCATTTTCCATCGATTTCTGCGACTGAAGACTGCTACACGAGAAAAGTACAATGAATGACTTTGTACTGGACATTACTGAAGCGATTCACTTCAGAGCGGATGATGCGTGGGCTGCGCAGCGGTGTTGTGGACCTCGCATGGAGACTGTCTTGCGGTGTCCGCATTGGTATGTTCCGTGAGCGTGTACGTACTACCACCACAAAGTCTGTCCTGCTTGCATTCGATACGAACAAGCGCTCGTATATCGGTTCCTGACACTGCCTTCAAATTGTGGTGGGTTTCCTCGGATGTGTGCTCCGACGGGGGTCCTGCTACCGCTGAAAGCGTCCCTACAATGGGATTGATGATGCTTGCTCCTCGTCATCTCCGTCAGCCTTCACCTCCGGACTCCGGACATCTTCGCTTACGAGTACCGGGTTTGAGGGTCTCTGATGGAGGGAAACTTCCGGGGTGCGAGAAATCCCCAGCCCATGAGGCGGGACCACGGCTCGGCTCCCGGCGCTGAAGAAACCTGCCACGGCATGGCATCCCTGAATCTGGGGAAGGCTTCCCTTTGGCTTCCCGCCCTGCCAGAGTCCAAGCGGGTACCTCAGATGATTCGACAAGTTAAGATGAATGCAACCCCAAGACAAGCTCACCGGCCGACAATCTAAAGTTGAGGAGGAGGTATATAACCTTGGCGACCTGCTTTACTCACACCTTTGAACCGAGGGTTATATCGTCGACATCTTGTTTCGTCATCCCTTATATTATTCTCTTTCGTTGGCTTCTCTTTGTAAATATGAAATCCTCTTCCTCTCTTTTATTTTTAGGACTTGCAGCTTCAGCCTCTGCTTTTCTTGCTACAACTACGGCAAGCTTACTCCACCTTCTCCTTCGCTGACCGTTATGATAGACTAACTCGTGTTGCAGCGCTACTACGATGATCAAGAAGGCGCGTGTGGATGCGGAACTTCCTCTGGTATCTTCTCTTGGCAGGTCAGACTCGCTATCGATGTTCCCTGCCTGCCTTATACTAAGCCTTACAGCTCGGAATAGGTACCGGCGTGTATACTGCCGCCGGCTCGCAAGCCCTGTATGATACTGCTGGTGCTAGCGACTGCGGTGCTGGGTGCGGCAAGTGTTATAACTTAACGTCTACTGGTAGCCCACCCTGCAGCGGTTGTGGCGAAGGTGGAGATGCTGGCCAGAGTATCATCGTCATGGTCACAAACCTGTGCCCCTACAATAGCAATGCGCAGTGGTGCCCGCAAGTTGGTGGAGTCAACCAATATGGATACAGCTATCACTTCGACATCATGGCCGAGAGCACCGTGTTCGGTGACAATCCAGTCGTGAACTTCGAACCAGTAGCATGCCCTGGCCAGGCCGTATCAGATTGGGAGACTTGCACATGTTATGGGAAAACGGAGACAGACGTAACGCCAGTGGGATTGACAACAGGCGGGACTAACCCTCCTCCCCCAACGAGTTCGACCTCCTCGACGAAGTCGAGTTCGAAAACCACGACGACGACGAGTTCTTCGACCGTATCGAGCTCGAAAACGACTACCAGCACGACATCTTCCTCTGGTGCTGCTCAGACCCTGTATGGACAATGCGGTGGTATTGGCTGGACTGGCGCCACAAAATGCGTTTCCGGGGCCACCTGTACTGTGGCGAACGCTTACTACTCTCAGTGCTTAGCTTAGTCAATATCACTGAATAGTGTAATCTTGTGCTTCCCTCATTTTTATCATTCCTTATTTCTCTTTCAAGAGGCTCACAACTGGCAATCTCTCCATCTATATAAACTGTGCTACTCGCTGAGCCGGTACTTTTGATTCTCTTCCCGTCCCCTTCACTTATGTGCTCCTCGAAAGCCTCAAACTTGTGAATTCTTCTCAAAGTGCAACATTTCATCTCGTAATCAAATGGCATTTCGGTGCACTCTCCTTTCTTTACAAAACAAACCTTCAAGCATTATAGTGCTAGAGCACGCGATCCTCAAAGTAGGAGCCTTTTTCCGTTCTCAGATTTCTTGAAACATTTAATAGCTTCCGAGGGGTAGATGGGAGAACTTCATAGAAAGATTTAAGGTTAATTAAGTTTCTTATCAAGGGGTTGATACCTGCAAATTATCGACGTAAAATAAGCAGATTTTGTTACACAATATTCAACCCCAAATTTCTACGTAGCACTAAACTAAGAGATGATATTCGTATTATCGATTAAGGTACTCTGTATCGTTGAGCTAAGCGCTTCCGCTATTTGTTAGGTCTATTCGCGTAATATAATCTGGAGGCTGATGCACAGAAGATGTTTTCCAAGGCCTTCAATTATATATTTAGGTATAAAGAGGTAGAGCTGAGGAGTGTGAGAAAGTAATTGATTCTGATCCTAGATTAGGCGAATCTTCCTTTTAGTCCATGCCTGAAAAGGCACTTCATTAGCAAACCGGTAATCATGAACATCTTCAGACCACACAGCCTCTCCAGTACCTATTCGTCTTGCATCATTACCCAGAGGCTCGATAAACAGAAAGTATGAGTTGTAGTTTCCCTTTGCAATAAGGATACATTCCAGCTGACCATTTTCCAACTGGTCTACAAATTTGTCTTGATCCCCAGCAAATACTGAAATGTGTAGCTTTAATCTGAACGAGGCAATATACAACGAAGTAGGCTCGCCTAAATTTGCCGAAAACGTAATCATGTGTGGAGGGATAAGAAACGCAGAGAAGCGTAAGGCATAATGAGCATTGTCATAACCATGATAGAACTGTAACCTCTCATCCTGCAGCGCAGCAATTGTACCATCCTCAAGCTCGCATTGAAGCTTGTCAACAAGAGACTCCAAGTCCATTTCTTCGTGAGTGAAAAGATCTGTCCAACTCACAGCTCCGGCCCAACCTGCCCAAGTCCATGATGGAAATTGGTCTCTTCGCCGAATTGTTTGACCTCCTGGCCAGGGGTCTATGTGCCTCCAAGACAGTGCTGCTACTAGGCAGTTGATATGTACAGTTTGGTCTAGAATTACGGATGGATGCAGGTATGGTAGACCAAGGAACTGATATATCGGGTAATGGAGAGTTTCAAACCGTCTCGTAAATAATGCCTGCAAACGCGTTTAGGGAATCCGAATATCTCCCCAGAGTTCGTGAGGTGTATTTTTTTTGCCAATATTATGTACTTCCGCATGCAGTAGCTCCATGTTTGTTTGTGATCTTTAAAAGTCCGAATGGCAGTCCGAATATTGCATCGCCTACCCCTTCGTCTCGGCCTGTAAAGAGCCCTGCGCGCATAAATGAGAAGAAGGCGTCTTTCTTTTTGGTGTAGAGTAGATCCAGAGGAGCATCAATGCTTTCACAACAATGCATCGCATTACACTCAAAGTAGACTTGGTCAATGGTGAGAATCAGTAGTCTTCGAGAAAGGATAGTGTACGAGGGGCAGAAGAGCAGCCAATAAAACAAGAGTCTCGTCGGCCCTCAGCTAGCTCTCGATAGTATATTTTGGAAGAATCAACCAGAGCAAA
>QYAI01000194.1:0-61628 GCA_003988855.1 Arachnopeziza araneosa
TGCAGCCAGAACAACTCTTCGGATTAGGACTTTAAGTCAAAGAGCTTCCGCAAGCAGAATCCGAAAGCAGTTATATAATGAGAGGTGGAATGAGCTAGTAAAGGATCAAAGAGAGAGTCCGGCTATATAGGAGAGGACGTTCGGAGCAGGAAGAAAAGGGAGGACAAGAGTTCTATTTCATCACTTTCAAGAAGATCGATTAATTGAATCTATACAAGCTCTTATTAGTTGATCAGTGAACCTTTGAGTTATATATATATTCTCTCATTCAAAAGTCTTATTGCTTACATGAGCAATACTATCGGCTCGAACCGTGACAATAAGTGAAGAACTTGGGGTTGCAACGTAAGGGTCTGTCTATAGTATTTATGATAACTTATGCTTTCATATATTGTCTCACAATGTCCGTTTGGTAGCTTTACTGGTGTCAGCTGGCAAGTAGGAAGCCTCATGCCTAATCCAGAATTCTAGCGAAGCGGTGAAGTTCGTGATAACTTTGGTGTTTCTGCGGCTTGCGCTGTTGACGTATTCTGCACGATTTAGGTCTTTCAATTGAGTTCTCATGGCTCATGATAAGAGATGAAACAGTAGAATCAAAAGATCGACTGCCATGGCGAGTCTCAATCTCTCCCTATAGGCCATTGATTTTCCCTGTTAGCTCTTAGACTGCATTATTGAAAGTATCAGTTCAAGTGCATGCATATTTCAGCTTTCAGGTATTAAGTTCATTGGAGAATCCTCTGAGATCCACTCTTCAATGTAGCCGTGCTCTCCGCAGATCTCTTAGAGAACCTGCCCTCAGGGCGAACAACTTGGGTCCTATCCAAGAGCCAGTGCCTGAAAGTCAGAGTAAGTTCGATCAACCTCCAGATTATTATATAAAAAGAGTCTAAACACTTTTCCAACCACGAACAAAATCCTCTCTATCTTCATAGTACACAATGCGGGGCATAAGTTGGAGGGGCAAGGCACAGCGCTTTCGGATGCACTCCGAAACAGAAGACCAAAATGGCCTGGATTAAAGAGCGCTTCACGTTTTGAATTCGGCTGATCAGCCCCATAAACGGGCAGGGTAAACATGATGATAGGTCGACAGTTGAAAACCGAATCGATATCAACATGTGAGGTTGCACCGGTGTGACGTACTGCAGGGACTTGCAGTGTACATCGCATCGGCGTTCCCCAGGAGGAATAGGTAAATCCCACCAAAGCGACTTTGTGCGAGCTGAAAGTCAAAGAAATGCGCTGTGATCAGCATCAAGATCGCTCTCGACCTTTCCAAACAAATGAAAGCGGCTCGGACCGCACGGCCTTCGCCGCACGTGCTAGGTAAATGGACGTCTGTAATGCTGTCACTTGCTCGCGGGAATGGGCCCCCGGTTTCGCTAGTCCCATTGAGGATCACAGCGCTACGAAAGTCGATAATGGCGTCTTTGTCCCGCATCGACGTCGTATCATGCTTGGGATGGCCGCTACCAGTGCATCAGCTTGTTTCGTACCCTCTTGGAGGCTACATGGATGGCAGGTGGTGGCGTCTCACCGCCTTTGAGTAAAACGAGCTGATTTACAACATAATATTTACAGGTCTCGGTATAAAATATTTATATTCGGACAGCAGACTTGGTATCGTGATCATTTTAAAACAGCCTTGCAACCTACAGCACGTGTCTTTGTAGGACCCCTCTCAAACCAAATTACTCGCTACCTTCATAGCTGCGCTGATATCTGCTCATTCCTATCTCTCTTAAGCTGTCATAAATTTCACCCAGAGTATTTGGGATTGTGGACTCACCAACCCCACAACTTAAAATGAGACGATTCTTGTAACGAGGAGTAATCATATCAGCTTAAATCAATTTGTTAAAATGCAAACGTGTTTCAAAAAATGAGATCAATTACTCATGCTTCGAATGCTGTGGTATAGAGTGCATTTAATTCCTCCACTCATATTTCAGACATGTGAGTTGAGGATCTCATTGACATGTAGATTGTAAATCCATGTAAGAATCAACCGAAAAGCCTTCAATTTCGTCTATATAAACTACGATATTCATCTAGCAGGAAACTATTACGGTCTTGTGCACGACAGGTGATGGTCTCCTACTCTTCCGGATCATTGTGGATCAAACTCAACGACGTGCTAGGATGAGCAAACCCGGCCTCGTTATCTTCTGTAGCCACGTCGATCTTACGATAACCCGAGAAAAGTGGCTTATCTCCTTGAACAAACCCGGCCTCGTTGGAAGGCGAGGTTGAAGGCGCACCTTCACCCCGCAGGACTGCGATCTCGGTGTTCGGGAAGTCTCCTGCATCTCTCTCTGCCCCTCCTAGCTGGACAAACTTCCAGTTCAGCGACCGCTTCAGAACCTGCGCAATCGTGTTCTGATCAAAATTGCCAATTCCAGTATCTGGCGCTCCTGGAGTGGGAAGAGAGCCAGAGGGAGGCTGTTCAGAGAGTTTGGCGAGCAGTGGGAGAGTCAGTGGGATCTGAGCCTTTGACAAGACTTTGTCGGCTTGCTGTTTGGCACAGTTGGAACAGCCTTCACCTTCCACGATAGGAGCGCTGAACGTGTACACCTGTCCGACAAAGTTCTTATCTTCGCGGTAGCTGCTTAGTTCCTCAGGTGCGTCACCCAAGAAGAACAGGATGGCGTAGGCAAGACCATCCAGAGCATATCTGTCATAGATCACGTTGATCACGTAGTCATCAAACTTGTTGTCGTGGATATAACCCGGGACGCTGCTCAGTTTCTTGCTTGTTGTTGGATACAACTGGTCGACATGCGCTCGGAGATCCTCGAGGTATTTTTCCTTATTGATTGAGCCGTCAGGGTTCTTTGCATCTGCCTGGGGAACAAGGTCGTCGTATTGGTATTTCAGAGTAGTCCAATCTCTGCACATGTCTGAAGTCCACGTACTTGCGTGTTTGTCGTAGTGGAAGGGACGCAAATGAGCATTGGATGCTGGGTCATATTTTTGCGGCTTGTCAAACCACTTATTCTCATTCAGAGTTTGCCAGATAGCCGTCAACCGATCAATGTTGCTATGGTTGGTTAGATAATGCGACTTCAACGGGGTTGAGTGAAATTACCAGTGATGGAACCAGAAGATAGGGTCAAATGCCGCGACTGGTACATCCGACATGTGCCCAAGTCCAACTCCTTTATACCCCAGAGCTTTCTTTTTCTCTCCCTCTTTGACCTTTGCCGCCGACTTGTAAATACCACCGACAGTATTCTGTATATAATTAGTGAGGTTTCGGGTTATATGAGCAAATAGCATACATGAATAACGTTGTGAATATACTCAAGGGACAAGAAATGTCTTGCATATTGTGCCGTGGGAGGATTGTGGACTGTCGAGGCAAACGACTCCCAGGAGTCAAAATAATTCGGTGACAGCATTCGACTAACCGCATCCCCGAAAGATCCGCCATCGCCTTGGTACCATAGGGGGTCAGCCATCGCTTTATTCACTTGTTCCCAGTCATTCACCCCTTCGATCCAAGTAGAATCTGGCTTGTCAGTATTGATTCCAAACCGACTCGTCCCAATGCATTTACTCCACTAATAAAAAGTTAGCATGAACTGATAAGAAGCACCGCACATTTCTTACCGGCAAGTTATTAGACGGATTTTTTTTATCTATGTCATCCTTGATGGCATTGTGGCCCATTGAGGAGTCTCCCATAGCAACACCAGTGGGGTTCTTGAAACCGAGAAGTGGATTCGCGAAGTTTGGATCGGTCTTTCCGCCAACCAAGATAATTTTGACCACTTCCAACATGCATACTTCTGGGATTGCAAAGTTTCCGTGGTACGCTTGCTTGCGAGCCCAGTCCCAGTAGGGAAGACGGAATTGGTCTGCTCCAGACCTCCACAACTTCTCCTCTTCTTCAACCTTCAACTTTCCTTCCTTCTTCCAACCATTGATCAAGCCGATCATAATCCCATGTAGAGCTTGCTATTCAAAATGATGAGCATAATGGAAGTCTCTATGAATTGCGGTATCTGGACAAACCTCATATAGCAGCATGTAAGGACGATGCCAAGTCGGAAATGTAACCATGTTATGGTTACAATATCCAGGATACGGATTTTCATGATTCTTCTCTTTTTTTGTTAGCGGGTCTTCACTATCCCAACCAACAATGGGGTAGCAATGAATTCCTGTTGGTAGTCAGTATTCCGAACAGGTTTTGATCAGGTTGCGCTTGACACACCTGCAATCTGAAAGAATGAGAGGCGTTCCTTGATGGGAGTGGCTTTGAACACTGTCATTGCTTGCATAAACAAAGATACCTGGTATTTGTTTTCCGCATTATTGAACCATGGTGTAATCTCCTGACGGGTGGGAATGTTTCCTCCAACAATGGGGATACCAGTGATTGGATACGTTTCTTTCACCACGATAGGTTTTTGTTTGGTGTCTGACTGCATCGTGTTTCGTTTACTGTTTGACTATGCTGAGTTTTGTTGAATCTTCAAATAGAGTGAGTTGATTGCAAAGTGTCTATGGGAGGGAGGTACTTAACTTCCGATATGCCAAGCGCTGACACCAAATGCTCAGCTCTACTCCAGCTTCAGGCTGAGACGACTGTTGCTCCTTGCGAAGATTCCGAAATGCATTCTCGAGACTTGTCACACCGACTCTTTCCCAAACGCCATGCATAAGTATGAGTTGCCAGAAAAGAAATGAGAAGTTTTGTGGCTGGCTGGAGTCCACCGGCAGAATCGAGTATATCGTTTAGCGAGATCATTTACCGAAAATTAGCAGTTCAAAAACCATCGTTCGATATTTAACGAGAAGTGGATCCAAATTGCCTGAGGCAGGAATGGGAGAGTCTTTCATGTGCTCTGGTTTTAAACGAAAGGTGCTCCCCCCTTGTTCCTGAACACTAAAGTCTGCTCTCAGACCTTGTGTAACTTGAAATCATATTCAATACAATTTTTTCGCTTTTATTCGTTCACCCAGAAACGGAAAAGAGCGTGCAATTGACAGGCGGTCAAGTGATGTTGATCCTTGGGGAGAGATTTCGAGGGAAATTCTCTGATATATAAGGTTAGGCTTACCTCTCTAAAGACAGATTTATCATCCATTGATGGCTTCCATTCCAACATCGCATTATTGTAGACCGCTGTTTGAAATACTAGAATGCCTATCCAGCAGGTACTTATCGAACCCTATCGTTGGCGTAGTCATATCATGTACCACCGCCCACCGGCTTTCTTGGTATGGAATCTCTCTTCTTTCCCGGAAGCTCCGAGGCCACTGGCTCCAGCGCCGGCAATTCTGCTGCAGGCTCATTGGATAATTCAACCATTGCACCCACTTCAAGCTCAGCCCGCGGCCGACTTTCTCCGTGTAATTGTGCCTTGATCTCATCTTTCTTCTCCTCGTCTGGTACCTGCTCATTCGAGACTGCTTTCCTGCGGCGCTTCCTGCGCATCCAAAACCAGAACAGCAGGACTAGGGAGGCTAGAAGAACTACTGGGCCAACCACTGCACCCGCTATCCAAGATTGGTTTGTAGATTTCGCTTTTGGGGTTGTGGTTGGCTGTGATGAGGGGAGCAGGTTTGATGCTGCACGATTATTAGCAGTCGAGATTAGAGAATTTTAGGGAAGTCTCACATGGGGGTGGTTCTGATGCTGTTAATATCTGGGTGGAGAATACTGTTTGTGTTACTTGCACGGTGGAGCCAAGAGTTAAGCCAAGACTTGACGCCTGCGCCAGCAGACTCGACTTGGCTAGGGACAGCTGCGCCGAAGCTGACGCCTGAGATGAGCCCGTCTGATTTGCGCAAAAAGCAATGAATGGCTGGAATTCAGAGCTGATATTTGTATAAGTCCCCGCACTCCCATTCCCACCGCCATGAGCCGCGATGCAAGTCTCGCAGGTTTGAAAATTTATCTCGAAAGGAGAGCCCGGCTCGCAAAGGGTTGCGTTCTCACCTACCGACTGCGCGTCAATGTAGGCGTCATCTGTGTTGAGTCAGCTCTAGGAAATGAAAGACTGAATAACCATGAATGATATACGCACTGCATGCAGCGTAGCATACTGAAGGAATAGCGGTACCCTGTTTCTTTACTAAGGCATTAATCGCACGACGTATGTAATCCATCATTTGCGAAGCTTAAAATCTTTAATAAACATGTCAGGCTGAACATAAAAAGTGAGGAAGCAAGGCTCGGGTGTATATGAAACGGAAGCATGGTTCCGCTGGAGGTTTATCGACGCGCGACAAGTGGCTTGTCTGGTCATGGCCGAATGTAACCATATTCTGGTTGGAGAGAGAATCCTCATTTGCATATCTCTGAGGATTTTAAGTGGGCAGAATAGTGAGTGGCTGGCCGCAAGAGCAAATAGAAGTCGACCTCCGGCCAAGCCTTACCCGTTTAGATCCTTTGTGCACATCGCAGAGTGCAGATCTGCGCCACATCCCAATCTTGAAAAGAGCCACAAATTCAGGTTCTAAGCTTTAACAGCCTCTTATTATCAACGATATGTTGTCCATGCGTAAAGCGAGATGTCAAGATCATTGAAGAGTGTACTGATGTACAGCTTACCTTAAGGACATTTTTCATTGTAACGCCGATAATCAGAGTAGGACCGAGATCAAGAGCTTCCGGAACTGATTTCGAACAATAGCTTCCAGTTGTAGAGTCATTGACTCATCTACTGTGAGAAGTCGTTCGAAGATAAAGATTGAGTAGTTGATATTCAAAGGTACTCAACCTACTCGTACACACAGGCCAGTATTTGAGGAATATTACCCTCCCACTTGTTGTCGAACATTCACAGTTACGTAGTCTTCCCAACTGGTAGCTCAAAGTCCAATCATCTACCCAGGTCTTCGCATTAGCAGAGTTCATTTCATGATTTTTTGAATCTCCTGATGGCGTCAAAACCACTCTAGTGGCCTACTTACGCCTCTAGGAATCATTTTTCTTCTACTTCTTCTTCAACATCTTAACCTCACATCTGTCTCTTCTCCAGGCTATCTTTACCATATAGCTATCACATAGTAGGAGCTGCCATGCAGTAGCTGCTAGTCTACTCATCGATAGGGTGTCTGAGCCTCGTCTCGTGGGGAGGTTGCACAAATTCTCTAAGCGCGCAGCATCCTAGACTTCTCTCCGTTCGCGTGTGCTCGCGGCACTTTTCAACATATCCGTTAAAATTCTTTCCGTCCCCAATCAGCTCTCGAAATTCATCGCAAATGTGACTCTGAAATCACCCCTTCAGCACACCATCTCGCGCTCATCAGCGATATTAGATGTATGAAGGACCCGGGATATTTCTCTTTCCTCGAAAAACAACTGCGCAAGTTCAAGACGGTATTTCTCATCGCAGGCAATCATGAACCGTACACAGTAACTGGACGACGACAAAAGAAGAGCTGGTGCGGTTCAAGAGAGAGTGTGCTGCGAAGAATGCAGACGGAGAGGTTGGCTAGTTCGTCTTCATGGACCAGACGCGGCACGACATCTCCGCCCACGTCACGATCCTGGGCTGCACGTTATTCTCGGACATCATGCCGTCGCAGATGAACAGCGTCAGTTCCGGCCTCAACGACTTCCACCACATCAACGGCTGGACGGCCGAGGAGCACAACCAGAACCACGCGTCGGATCTGCAGTGGTTGAACACCCAAGTCGAGTCCATCAGCCGCGCGGAACCGGCTCGGGAGATCACCATCCTCACTCACTACTGCCCCACGACATCTCCCGAGGCGGTGGATCCGAGGTACCGGCAGAGCGCCATACCCTCGGGTTTCTCGACCGATCTGTCTGACGAGATCTGCTGGACGAGTAGGAGTGTCAAGGTCTGGGCGTTTGGCCACACGCATTTCAACTGCGATTTTGTGGGCGAGGATACGGGGAAGAGGGTCGTTACGAATCAGAGAGGCTACTCCTTCCAGCAGTCGGCTGGCTACGATGCAAGTAAATGTGTTGGGGTCGAAGATAGTGCCTAGCGGGAATAGCAGTTGAGAATGATAGACGTCGAAAGATGTTACGGAAGGTAGCACCGACCTGCGGAAAGAATAAGTAGAACACGTGAATGGCACGGGAAAGCTCGCTAGCTGCCCTACTTATTGTCAAGGGTTTTGTGCTCAAGAGACCAGCTCCTCGAGATACTATGTTCTTCTTTTCCTTCAGACTTGGGATCATCTAATATACTTATGCTAAGCACTTCTCTTTGTCTAGACTAATTATCTGATATACCTATTCTAAGTTCTTCTTCTTTTTCACTAGACTGAGCATCATCCAATATGCTTACTCTAAGCTCCTCTTCTTCTCTTTCTCCACACTCAGAATATACTTATCCTAAGCTCTTCTTCTGTTTCTTCAAATTGAGAATCATCCAACATAATTCTTCTAAGCTATTACACTTACAAACTCCAAGTCAAGTATCATATCTACAACATGACTCTGGTAGGGTAAGCTTACTCGATTAATTTGAGGTGTAACAACGACTCTTGACCCACCATCAAAGATCAAAATCACTCCAAGGTGGCAATCTAAGTGCTTAACAGGGCTCTAATTTTCTCATTGAAGGCATGTGACTGAGAGCGTGTCAGCCATATCCACCCTGGAGTGAGAGCCAGTATTCGACTTGGTAAGCGTGAGATGCTTGAATCCAATATATCTAAAAGGAAAAAAAGGAAAAAAAGGAAAAATGAGAGCAGAGCTCAGTATTTGTGTGCAGGAGCTCGGAGCAGGTGAGCCAAGCGCACGTGACCCTCACTTCATGCATGCAGGGGGTATCTACCGCGACAAGGGATTTCTGACATGGAGCTAGCAGATAACTTGTTTTTGCCTCTGCACAGACCGATTGAGAGGCTGCGAGGCAAGACCAAGTTCACCTTTGTGCTTTATCTTTGCGCATTTTGAGTCACCATGCTGGCTAAGTTGGTGGTACGGGGTAGCGTTATCTCTAAGTGACCTCCAATTTCAAGGTTGAGTGAGCAATTTAACATGCTGGACGTCACAACAGCAGTTTCGAGCAAGGAATCCAATTCTTGACGGGAACTGGATGCTGATAAATTCAGTCCAACCGATCGTCAATCATCGAGCGTGGATGGTGCTCTTCCTCGCTCAAAGGCATGGATGGTCTGCAGGTCACATCAGAAAGCTGGTCCTGGTAAGACATGGACCAACGCCACCGACGCAAGAGAGGAAAAGTGTGCACACCGTCTTGTGGCAGGACGAAAGCAACAGGATGGATTGGAAGCAGGATTCTGTGCCCAACACGATGCGGCGGTGTGCCAAACATGACCCCCGCGTCTTTTTGTTTGTTAGAAGATGATATTGCCAGGGATTCACGGCTCGGGAGGTCGGCCATGGATGAGAAAAGAAAGGTGATTGATCGTGAAGAGCATTTAGCGCATGTTGTGGCGAACTGACATGGGCAGGATGGAGCTCCGGGGGGCAGCGACAGGGAGAGCTCCCGAGATGGAAAGCTCAGTCCTGCTCGCCACTGGATATTCTCATGCATGTGAAGATGCACAAGGCACTTTCCAGGCTCCTTCACCCTGGACTCGGCTCGTCTGGGCCGATCGGCGGCAGTCGCCAACACCGTATGGACCGAGTGGCGTGGGAGGGGAGGGAGGGGAGGGGAGGCGAGGGGAGAGGGAGAGGGAAGCCACAACCCACTTTCGTGCTGGAGAGCCTCTCTCGCCAAAACACACCCTCGTTGCTCCCCAATTCTCCGCATTGTCCGCAACATCTTTTCGTCATCAGCCTCAAGTTGATGCTTCACGCGAGCATTGCGAGGAAGAGGTGCTCTCGCCTTTGCAGCTTCAGACCGCTCTGCTTCTGATGTTCTGGCCTTGCCAGACCGTTCGGTTCAGCGCCACCACATCCCTCCACCACACCCCTCCACCACACCACACCCCTCCCTCGTGTGCACCGAAACGAGAAGCCTCTAAATTCTCCGAGGGGGCTATCGCTACACCGAATCTTCTTATCAACGTCCCTGTCCACTCCCGACACCACCTTCAACCCGCCAGCCTGCACCAGAAACCGGACATTTTGTCCAAGCGACGCCTTCTGGAGATGCCTTTTCTCAATGGCGGTCCAGAATAGAAGCACAATCCCGGGAGCTGCGTCCCAAGCCGCATGCGAGCTTATTTTCTTGCAAATGGTCGCTAGAACGTGAACGTGGGCACCACCATGGACGGAGGAGGACCAATCCAACCTGCACCATCGGCTTCGATTCATTCCTGGATGAGCAATCATACCCTCCTTCCTGTCGTGTTTCAACGGCATGCGAAATCTTTTTCGCAATCGCCTGCAGATCGTTTACACCGCTGCCTGTGCTTCACACACACTTCCTGTCCAGCCTCTTGTGCCGCCACCCTCCTCATCGATTAAGTATCGAGATGGCTCTCTCCCATTTCAGACCGAGTGTCGAGTTTCTTGTTCTTGAGCGTCAACAGTGCATTTGGGCTCGGATCCATCTGTGTCTTGTTCGCCAGTACATTTGGACGAGGACCCATCCGTGTCTTGTTCGCCAGTACATTTGGACGAGGATCCATCCGTGCTTGTTCGCCAGTACATTTGGACGAGGATCCATCCGTGTCTTGTTCGCCAGTACATTTGGACAAGGATCCATCCGTGTCTCTGAGCAATGGGTATCGCCGTTAAGTTTGACGAGTCCACTCCTCTCCTTGATGTCGATGTCAGGGAGATCCATCTGCCATCAGAGCAGTCCGCTCGTCACACCGAGTTCGAGCATAACCTTGGCATCTGGCAAGCCTTCAAGGTCTATCGTCCCGCCGTGTTCTGGTGCATCTTGGCCACGTTGACGGTGGTGCTAAATGGGTTCGACAATGCATTGATTGGAAGTTTGATTAGTATCGAGTCTTTTACTCTGCAATTTGGTCGTCCTTATGGGGATGGATTCGTGATCAGCGCGGCGTGGCTGGGAGCATTTAATTATGGTGAGTAAACAGGGCGACCTTGGAGACGAAACTAATGATTTTCAGCTGCCATGCTCGGCGCTGCCACTGGGTCATTTGCTGCTGGCATAGCATATGATGTAGTGGGTCCCATCAAGACTCTCGGGTTTTGCATGGTTGCCTCGATCGCTGCCGTCCTTTTACAGTTTATTGCTACAACTCCAGCTGTGCTTTTCTTGGGTTTGCTTCTGAACGGCGTCATTGTTGGTTTCTTCCCGGTCATCGCTTCAGCATACATTGGCGATGTCTGTCCAGTTGTCCTGCGCGGGATCATGGGCTCGATGGTCAATCTTGGGTTCGTTGTTGGGCGTAAGTCTTCTCCTATCCTATACTCTAACCTTTACTAATATGATCTCAGAGTTGATTGCATCTGGCCTCTTGAAGGGTACCGAGAACCTCACAAGCGCGTGGGCATACAAACTACCTCTCACAGTTCAGTGGATCTTACCCGTGATAATACTCTTGTTTCTGCCTTTCATGCCAGCAAGTCCATGGTGGCTGGTCCGGAACGGAAAGTTGGAAGCGGCTCGAAAGGCCCTGAGCAAGCTCTCCACTCGGGAGGTCAACACAGAAAATGCCCTCGCAAGCATTGAGGAGACTCTGAACAATGACTCGAATGCTGACTCAGAAGTCAGTGTCCTTGACTGCTTCAAGGGTACCAATCTCCGCCGCCTGATCATTGCTGTCATGGCATACCAGCTCCAGCCCCTTACAGGAAATGTTTTCTTCATCACCTACTCGGTCTACTTCTTCACCAATGCCGGCCTGAGCCTCTCGGTCGCTTTCTCCTTGAAGCTCTGGCTGACCATCGCTGGCTTCATCGCTACCATCCTCGCTTGGCCTGTCATGTCCTGGACTGGCCGTCGACCAATCCTCATCGTTGGCTGTGCGACTCTCACAATGACCATGTTCCTCATCGGTGTCTTGGATCTCGACATGATCCGCACTTCATCGTCCATCTTCGCCCAGTCCTTGCTCATGGTTTTTGCGACCATCGTGTATGACTTATCCGTCGGACCACTTTGCTTCGTCATCCTGTGCGAGATTCCAGCGCCTAGAGTCAGAGGGATCACGATTGCGATCTCTAGTGTTATGGCTTCCATCTCTTCTGTCATGATCACAATCTTGATTCCGTACGGATTGAATGTCGATCGATTGAACCTGGGAGGGAAAGTCGGCTTTGTGTTTATGATTCTTGGTGGGCTGTGTACTATCTGGTGTTTCTTCGGCCTTCCCGAAAGTAAGGGAAGGGCCTTTGAGGAGCTGGACATCTTGTTCGAGAAGCGGGTTCCCAGCAGGAAATTTCGGGATTACGATTTCCTGGATGACAAGGAGGCAGAGTGCATTCTGTTGTACTCTTGAGCGACGACGAGATTGTGGCTTGCAGTTTGGTTATCTCTTTATCAAAATTTACCAGTTTAGCGTTTCCTTAGCAGCATAAACTTCCGGATGCATTGCTGGGCGTTTTTATGGCAGGGTTGGCTTTTGTTCTGAGGCATAGATAAGCGGCATAAACGAATCTTGTAATTAGCAAAATACATTTCCCTGGTTTACCTGAACATTGTCGTCATTCTGTGTGGTGTGAAAAAGACTGGAGCTTCGTACAAATCTGACAGGTCACATTTAAATCTCCGAGCCGACGAAAGTCCGCTGTAGCAATGCCGAACTCATATGATTTGTTTCATGTTGCTCTCTGTAGACGCTCCAGCGATCTTCGCAACATCGTCATGGAGTGGTAACCAGAAGTCAAACACTACCAAAAAGTGGTGAGCAAACCGGTGGCCAACCATGCCTAACATCTCGAAGATCACTGATCCGGCCGATCCCACAGACGTCTTTCTGCGAACCATGCTGCGTATCTCCAACACTTCCACCAGTCCTTCTCTGAAATCTCTGCGCATCTTCTCTGACGGTTGATCGAATGATTATATATTGAGCTACCGAGATGTCGTATCTCGCCGCTCCGATTCAGGGTAGTTCGAGGCAGGTTGGTGGATCACGTGAGGACGGGAATCTGGAATCTCCTGCTGTGGTGGATTAGGGTGGGGTTGTGGTAGGTTTGTGGCTATTACTGTGAGGAGGTGGATTTGGCTGGTTTGAGATGGGAGAAGCAGATGATAGAGGGTTTGGGTTGGGTGGGGGTGGTGTTGTGTTTCTAGTGTTCATGGAAGCTAATAGTGGGGTGGAAAAAAGCGGTCGAAATTGGAACTCCGAGTAGAACCTGATATCAAAATCAATGCAACAACTCATCTTAAACCTCATCTAATGAGAGGGAAGTTTATAAAAACGCTATTTGCCAACGTTGCTTGTCGATTCGGTGAACAAAAAGGTCGCATCTTTTGATGCTGTTAGATCTTGCATTGATTTTGGTGCTCTGTTGTTCCTCCAGGTGGTGAGGGGGGTAAGCTCTTCACGTGTTCTTAGTCGGCGGAGGGGAGATGCCCGGGAACTGATTCTAACTTCACGGAGCTTACTTCGCAGTTCTCTTCTCTACAACACAACCTCTTACTCTAGCGGACCATCCTTCTTTCCCGCCGACCGATCACGAAGCAGACGGCGCATCGACTGTTTAGCAGGCGGCTTACTTTACTTGCTGAGGTCGATGTACGAAGGTAAAGCTAAACAGAAAGACTCGGTCGTATTTGTACATCGTCTCGGCGTATTTTGAGTCACAGGATCCTATATCCTCAAATTACAACTTGCCAGCACTTTGACAGCCTCACCACGGTTTTTGATCTGCCCCACTCAACATCTTCTGCTTTTACGTGCATACTATCTACTGCGAAAAGCCAGTCGCTCTGGCGAATGACAACGGTGCTAGAGTTTATATCTGGTAAGGCTGTGTATATACGGGGGAGGACACGTCGGTATGTCGAATGCAGCCTCAGCCGCTCGACTAATAACCTCAAAGATCAGCTATTTCTCTACCTGGAACGGTCAGAAGTTCGACGCATAGATCCTAGACATGGAATCTTCTTCGTCCCACTCCAAAGGCTTATCAAGTCTCGGAGCATTCCTGCGTCGGCGGAAAGAGTATGAGTATCGGGATTTGGACCTGAAGAGAAACGAAATACGTCTCTTGAAAATCTTACCAAAGCGTTCAGACAGTGGAGTCGATACCCCTGTTGAAGGCAGTTTATTTATCACCCCCTTGGATAGTGCACCTGAGTATCAAGCTCTTTCGTACACATGGAACGATCCCGACGAGCTTCCAACGGTTCTGGGAGACATCGTCCTGGATGGACATCCTTTCAAAATCGGTCCAAGCCTTGAACATGCTATTTACGCATTGAGATCTGACTCTGTGCAGACATTTTGGATCGATGCCCTTTGCATCAATCAAAAACACGATGCGGAACGCAGCGAACAAGTGGGTAAAATGAGGATTATTTACAAACGAGCAGAGAATGTTGTAGTATGGCTTGGGACAAGCTCTGAGAATGTCCCTAGTGCATTCTCCTTGTTTGAGACTATATATGAAAACTTGTCATCGAAAGAATTTGTTGCCGCTATGCTTCGAGACAAAACAAATATCGAGGGACTTGAAGCAATTTTAGAGCTATATGAAAGGCCGTATTGGAGTCGTGTATGGGTTGTTCAGGAGGTCAATTCCGCCAAAAAAGTCATTGTTATGTGTGGGAAGTATAAGATAGATTGGTTAAAGCTCAAATACGTCCAGAAACATTTGTGGTTGAACCATGGCAATGATATTATACGACTAGCGGCCGAAGAGCCTACGTTGTTCAGGCTCTCTCCCATAATCGAATCCGGAGGTGTTAAATCCATGGAACTCCCTCAAATTGATTCTTCTGGTGTCTCTGATATCAGTGATTTGCTGTCTACTTTTACGCTGAAAGAGGCATCGGATCCAAGAGACAAGGTCTACGCGCTTGTTGGGTTGAGCTCGGCCCGGGACGATTCACGCCTTGTTGTTGACTATTCCGCATCAGTGCGTCAGGTGTATGTCAATGTGGCAAAATACATTTTAGCCTCCTCTAAGAAACTGGACGTTATTTGTTCGCTAATGCGCGGTGAGAACAAATTCGATCTTCCGTCATGGGTACCAGACTGGACTGCCCATTTGGCACAGTTTGCAGACCCTGTTATATCCATAATGACTGGCGAAGGACCACTCTGTTGTTCAGCGGGGAGTACCGCAGCTGAATATGAGTTGAAAGATAATGGTCAGACTTTGAACGTGACGGGTATCTCACTCAGTTGCATCCATTTCATCGGGCTGAAGGGAACCATGGAGTCTTCATCAGACTTTCGAACTGGTATTCCCATTCTTCTTAACTGGTTTAAGTTACTCAATATCATTAAGCCCCCTCGATCGGCAGAACTGGAGGCATTTTGCAGAACACTCTTTTACGACAGGTTTTCTTCTGTCGATTACACATACAGCACTCCATTGGAGTTAATGGAAAGGATTCTCGCAGCGATCGCCCTGCTAGCTGAGACATACTGCCCTGAAGAAAGGATTGACACGCACTTGATACAGTTAAGAAATAAGTATCCAATTGAACGGTGGTGGGCCGATAGTTGGATGGCGGGTGTTTTGCAAAATACCTTTGGTCGACGCTTCTTTGTCACGAGCACGGATCTCATGGGGCTATCTTCTGAGTTAGTTGAGCCTGGAGACATAATTTGCGTCCTCCTTGGGTGCTGGATGCCAGTAGTGTTGCGGCCAAAAGATGGGCATTATATCCTTCTTGGCGAGGCGTATATTCATGGCTACATGTATGGGAAGGCGATGGAGGAATTGGCAGAAGGCAAATTCCGGCTGCAAAATTTCGAGATACATTAAGCCAGGTTTGAGACGATCTCACCAACGTCATTATAAGGGACGCGATAATTTTGTATTACGTTTCTAGATTTTATATTATCAAATATCTACTACGGTCATAAATAAGGTTTTGAAAGTTAATTTATTGTCCGTGCTACATCGATTAATGCTTTCTCTTCGGAATCGTTTTGAATGTCGGCTTTGAACATGCGACGATTAAAAATGTTTTAAAATCTGTCTATTTAGAAATTTTTGAATTGTGTTGTGTTTGATATGAATTCTTTTCTTCATACACACCGTCTATTTGATGCACAATTCTAACCAAAGACGCCTCCTAGATGCTATGCCTGTCCGAACCCAAATGCCCATGACTTATGCTTCTCCAAACCTAATGCCCCTAGATATCTCCAAGAAGTTTATACCCGGAAAAGCTTGGCAGACGAAACAAAACCACAGCCCGTCTTTCCAGCCTGTGTTTGTGCTCCCAGTCCAGAACAGATACCCGAGGGTCCAGCACAACATGTGCTAGCGCAATCAGCACCACTGAGACATTGTCCACCAATAAATTGAGCTGCCTTCCCATTGCCCACGTTCTTCTCTCCTGCTGGATCGAACGCTGGACCACCTTTGAAAGCACTGGAGGCTGTCGTAGCAGTACTAACTGCGACAGCCGTGGACGAGGATGCAACGACTGCTGCAGCTGCGCTGCCGCCTGACACGAAGCCACAACCAGTCTTCCCGGCCTGCAACTGTGCTCCTAATCCTGAACAGATACCTGAGGGTCCAGCACAGCAAGTGCTGGCGCAATCAGCTCCACTGAGGCACTGTCCGCCAATAAATTGAGTTCCCTGTCCGTTCCCTACGTTCTTCTCCCCTGCCGGGTCGAATGCTGGACCACCCTTTGAGGCAGTGGAGGCTATTGTAGCAGTGGCAACCTGAGATGAGGAAACAACATCCGCAGCAACTGCCCCGCCTGCGCTCCCTGACACAAATCCACAACCGGTTTTGCCAGCCTGGGTTTGTGCTCCCAACCCAGAACAGATTCCTGAAGGTCCGGCGCAGCAAGTACTAGCACAATCTGCTCCACTAAGACACTGACCCCCGATGAACTGAACTCCCTTGCCATTCCCAACGTTCTTCTCTCCCGCTGGGTCGAATGCTGGGCCGCCTTTCGAAGCAGTCCCGGCAAGCGGATTGGTTGCACTCGCGGCCGAGGCGGCAGCTACCACGGCCGGAGAAGATGATGATACTACAGCTGCAACTCCAGCGGTCGTTCCGAAGCCGCAACCTGTTTTCCCGTTCTGTGTCGAGGCTCCAGGACCAGAGCAGATTCCCGTCGGGTTTGCGCAGCAACCACTACCACAGTCGGCGTTGCTCAGGCATTGTCCACCAATGAATTGCCCACCATGGCCATTCCCGACATTCTTAACCCCAGCAGGGTCAAATGGTGGGACAGCATATACCACGAGGGCAACTGGGTGATTGTGAGTTTGTGGGAGCCAATGGAGGCTTTGCACGACTTACGATTGAGAAGGGTGGCAATGGTAAACGCCTTCATTTTGATAAGAATATAAAATTTAAGGAGCGGTAATAAGATGAATGATTGAATTGGTCAGTGTGCAAGGACAGTATGCGAAAGAGGTAATTCGTATCAAACGATTGAAATAGAAGGAATGTGAAGGTAAAGGAATGTGAAGGTAAAAGCACTTGGCTGGCTCTTTGTGTGCTGAAAGGAAAGACGAGAGCTGTTGACGGTTAATATAGTACAGTACCATCTAGGTGGCAAAGAACTATTTTAACCAAACAAAACCAAGGATCGAACAAGCAGGATTAACAGTATGAAAATGCGCAAGCTTCCTTGTCACGCATCTCACCTTCCTGGGGAAGATGCCTATGAGATTCCAGAACGGACTGCGCCATGTTTGATCATCAGAGTACGAAGAATAGATGACAATCGGATATCTAGGATGGCGTTTCGTTTGGACAATTGACGGCCCCGGACATGCTACTGTGCGGTGCACAATGGGATGGAAAGCACTCCGTGCTTGGTACAAGCAGTAACACCGGCGGAAGTTGGAACACTTCTGGTACAGTGGCGCAGCTCGCTGCTCAGTTAAGCGCATCCCCTGTGTCGGAATGCTCAGGGGCGGCGCAGGAACTCGACCGCGCTAGGACGCTTTCGGCTAGTGGACCCAGCCGCAGAAACGTCCAACGCTTTGAGATATCTCTTGTTGCGTTTTCGGTTTCAACATCTCCTCTCACCCCTTTCAACTTCAGCAAACGCTCCGACCAAGAGGGCGAATTGGGACCTTGGAGGCCGAAGGAAGAGGATCCAGTCCAACATGAGTTGCGTCAAGGAATCGCACAAAGGAACCACGGCCGTCGGGCCAGCCCAGAGGGACCATCCCAACGTTTTACTCGCATAATAGTTCGCCTTACAATGGCTGTGCGCAGAGTTGTATTGAGCAGATCGTAGGCTGTGAGGCTGATTGACGGAAAGATGCCCAAGCTAAGATTACTACGGGGTAATGCATGTCAATGCCTAGAGACCCTTACAGACTTTAGCCTACGTAGATTTGAAATTATTTGGCAGACGACTCAAAACCATTGTGGATGATATTCGTCGACTTTGTATACACCACTCATCATCTCAAATCAGCCAAGCCACCACCATTTCTTCCTTCAGGCTATCGCTTCCTTGGGTCCTATTTTTCACCAACGATTCACTCGCGAAATGCATTCGTAAAGACACGACATTTTCCTTTCTATCTTAAATGCGAAATGTGAAGTGTGAAGTGTACAGGTGAAGTGTGCAGGTGAAGTGTGCAGGTGAAGTGTGCAGGTAAAGTGTGCAGGTAAAGTGTGTAGGTAAGTGTGCAGGTAAAGTGTGTAGGTAAGTGTGCAGGTAAAGTGTGTAGGTAAGTGTGCAGGTAAAGTGTGTAGTGTAGGTAAGTGTGCAGGTAAAGTGTGTAGGTAAGTGTGAAAGTAAAGTGTGTAGGTAAGTGTGAAGTGTGAAAATCTGTAAATGTGATCTGGACAATGGTTCATCATCACTAACTCGCAGCTTAGCATGGCTTTATTGAATATCCCATGGCCAATTTCGGTCCAGCTTTCTATATCATCTTTTATATAAGGCATCTTACCTGGCTAGGTAGCACGTGATGTTGTTGATGCCACGCACTTCGGCCTCTATGTTTGGAAGCTCGGCACAATATGGTATTACTCATATCTTACTGTTCTACTTGTATTGTAATCTCTTAATAAAATGTTTACATGATATCTACCTGAATTTGAGATCTGCTAAAACGTAGCCTAGATGAAGTCCTCCAACAAAGATCAAGATGCATATGGCTTGAAATTAAGAACCTTTGCAACGATGATTTATTGACTGTTATCGTAATCCATCCTGATTCCAAATCTCACTATCGTCCCCAGAGATGAAAATTCCGCTATTGAACCCTCCACCTTGACCTTAGTCCTCCACCTCCCTCTTCATAGAACGCCATCCAATCATGAGCCTAATAAGCAGGTTTCCATGTGATTGTACAAGTAACACCATTATTGTTGGCAGGATCGCCATTTCGAGCCGTGATTTCATAGCTGTACATCAAGTCATGGATATACTGGCCGGTTGTCGTGTCGAACAGGTTGGTGGTTGGATGAGGTTCGGAATCAGCCTCAACTGTTGAAGCGTTCAGTGTTCCTGACGCTGGAGAATATTCTAGCTTTATGGCCCAGTCGTTCCCAAGGTCGAAGGGCGATAAGTCGAGATTTGTAAGCAAAGTTTTGCGACCTTGACCAGTGACGACAACTGATTTGGACTTAGAGTCTGTGATGGTCACCGTCTGCTCGAAGTCGGAGTCGACGATGATGGCGAGGTTTGCGCGACGGTTGTTGATGAGGTCTGACGGCACGGTGGCAACACTTCCGTTGATGGAAGCAGTGAGAGAATAAAGAACCATGATGAGTTATAGATCATTCACTGTGTAGGTTTGACTGAGACTATAATGGGTTGATATGGATAATTAGAACGATGTGTTGTTTTTCAGTCGTCAGAGGATATGTGAAGATGTAATAAACCTCATGATTTGAGAACGAGGGACCAGAAGCGGGCATTAATACTTCGATGCGATCATAGCATTGAATTATCTTGCACTTAGCATCATGCTTTGCATTCAGCTCTAAGTCAGTGAGTCTCCTCGAAATTAGGGAATCCAGGCTTGAGAACCCACCAATCTCACCCTCCGGTATGAAACAGACTCAGTGTACCGCCTGAAGAATTTTTACTGAGAAATGAGACATCAGCTATGTCTTTCCATGTGGTCCTCACCAGAATCTAGAAATCTGAACAATCAGTTCTGCTGCTTGCGCTTTGTAACAATATATGACCTACTCAAGACTTATACCCCGCATGCGGAAGCGGCCACTTCTGTCGTTTCATGAGTTACTACAGTCCCTAGATGTAAAAAATTCTTTTCACCAACCATCATAATTACACGGTAGGGAATTCAGTGAAAGCCTTTCCTATGACCTTAGTGTTGTCTCGCTATGAGGTCAAGATCGAACCATTAGGTCTCATCTACCCTGCTTGGGAGCCGGATACTCTTCTGCACTTTTGTATTCAGTCTGCGCCACAAAATATGCAATCACGTAATTCGTTAGATCGATTGTGTCTCAGCGCAACATCAAGACCTGCAGAATATTCAACTCGACGTTCGGTCTGGTTGACGGAATCAGATTTCTAGGTCTGTTATTCGATAGAAAGTATGATGTGTTCCGGTTGTGATTCGCCCTGTCTCAAGCTTTGACAAGGAAAATGAGGGCGTTTGTATATAGAGACTCGATGTGCCTTGTAGTTCAATCCCGAGTACTTGGATCTCGGAAGGTCCGAGACATTGGCTTCAGACCCTTTCATACCTAGGTAGCTCATAGGCAGGGTTTCTTCATAAGTAGGTAATCGTTGATCCGTCTCTTTTCGTCCAATGGACTGATTAGGTCATAACCTCGCCAATCTCTCTTGCATTTGTGTCGCACCCGCTTCTCGCAAAGCAGGAGGCTGCGATCTGGGAGAAGATTGTCTCACTATCTCTGCCACGCTGTAAACTGTCCTCGCTTGCCTCAATACTGGAACGAACGGGGTTAGAATTGGTTCATAGTTAAATGTATTTTATGAGTTTATTTATCAATATCTTTTGCTTTATCTCCTGATCATTTGAGCAGACTTTTTTTTCAGTCAAAAGTCAAAAGTCCATTCAAATATTCCACAATTAAAGAATTACGAGCCACCCGCTCGAAAGCGCGGTGAAATTTATTATTAATGATTATGACTAGCTTTTAGGGCTGTAATGCAAACTGTTCTGTGATGGCAAACCCTCTCAACAATTCAGGCGTATGAGTAACACTACCAGTAATGAGATGTCCCGTTGCTTTGGTGGCCCACCGATTGTAAACATTCTGCGTGTCAGCTCCGCCTGCAATAAGGAAGAGGTCGATTAGAGACACTTCCAACACTTTTCCCTCATCCAAGTTGAAGGTTAAATTGAATCCAGTTGGTGGTGGGAGAGTCAAATGTGGTGGGAAAGCCACTCCAGGACCGGTGGGCGTGACTGTCACAGCTCCACACGTAGCAGAGAGGACTTTTCCTCTTTGACTAACATATCCACTTGTTTGAAGCTTCGATCCATCTGCTGAAAAAACATTGACAAACCACACGAGGCTGTAACTACCCAGGTTGGCATGGCCCCAGTACCAGCCAAAGGTGTTTGCGAGCGCAGGCACATCACCCCAATTACTATCGTGATAACCAGCTCCGGTGAACACGACCTGGTCAGACTTCTCGGCACCGAAAGAGAATGAAACGGTGGCTTCTGCATCTGGTACCGCGTTTGACCACCCGAGACCTGGGCCTTCGAGCAAAGATTGTCCCGGCACATCTAATCCGCAAGCATAATGGGGTGCTGCGACCTATTGACCAGTTAGGCACTGAGGATCATGTGATTTGGTTTGAATCGGTGAGCTTACGGATTTGAGCGTTATTTCCCCATGAGCGCCCAGTTCATCGGAATCAACTGTAATCACATAATCCGATAGATCCGGTGTCGAGGTCCAGGATCCTCCGGTTCCAACCCAATCGCCGTTGCTTCCATCTCCCTCAGTCGTAACTTTGGCAGCAGTCGCTACCACTGCGTTGGAATACTGAGTACCGTTTGGGAACGTCACCCACAAATACAAATTAAGCGTTCCTGGAATCCCCTCGAGCAGCGGGAATGCCGTTTCCGAAGTAGCAAAGAAGGTAAGTACGAGTGTGCAGTTTTGGCACGATCTTGAGGTCGACACTGCGTCAAAGTACCACCATTGGAAGGACGAGTTTGTTATTGGTTGGACGAAGACGCCATCCAATGGAGTGGAAGCCGTGGATTCGAAAATTGCTTTGACATCGCCCGTGGCAGGGATGGGTGAGTATTTGTATGATGTCGGCGCCTTGATTGCGGAACCAAAGCCCACTGCACTTGCGAGCAGCGCGAAAAGAAAAGCCCGAGAAAGCATGATGGCTTGGACGAGCAACTTTGCAGCGAGCCAAGCCTTTTGTACTTGAAATGACTGCGGATGACGGATTACAAGGTTACTCGACTCAATATCTAGGGCTTACGGCTGAACATGCAGCGGGATTTAGCGAACCGATGTGGTCCAATAGGGCGGCCAACAACAGGGTGCGTTTGTTCCTGACGGTGACCATGGCGTATTACACACGGGACGTGCATGAGAACACGACAAGGGTTTCCGCAGCTTGGGTTCGCTGGCATTACCAAGATCTATGGAAGGTTCCGCTCATTTGTACGTATTGCTGAGGTGTTGATCCATGCTTGATATCAGCTGATTATCACACGCCAAGCCTAATGAAGACAATGTGTTTCTATTCGGAAAGGTAAGCCGAGCTGCTTTACTAGCAGTCAAGGATTCTTCGGAGCCAGCCGGCAGTGCAAAGCCTTTCAATCTAATGAAGCTTTTTGCTCTCTCAAAAACCAGGACCCTCTTTGGCCTCTGTACCAGAGTTCGTTGTTGGCTCCCATCTAGCCTACTTGAACCCGCTCTAGTTGGGCAGAGTTGACAAGTTTTGCACGGCAGAACCGAATGGTAAGTAGATTATGATTAGTCACTGAAAGGGAGAGCAGGAGCGTGACTGAGTAGTACCTGAGTGAGGGTGAAGTGAGGGTGAGCAGAGCGGCGAGGCGTCACGTGAGCGGTGGCTTGGCGTGCACGCAACGAAAGGACGTGATGGACATATTTTTGACGAGGTACTTCTCTGTTTCTTCTCTCTGCTACTACGTCTCACCAGAAAAAGAAATGAGAGGTTAAGCGACCCAAGACGCCAGCTGGAGGCTTACAAATGGTCGGACATACTTGATAGGATTGATCATTTTCTCGAGTGAGATTTGTCTTGGGACCAGTCGTCTTCCCTATATTGTACACCTCATCTCTCCACAAACATAAACCAACGTCACGGTCACGAATCAATATTTTGTACTCTCAAGACCTGATTGACATGTTTACATCTCTGTATAAGTGATTACTACGGCATTGCGCTAGATCTTGGAATTTGATTTCGCTTTCAAAATAGCGTCAACCTGCTCTGCTATGTTACACAGTTTCTCATCATGTTGTCTAAACCCGACAAGCTGAATCGCTACCGGCGCATCCTGGTAGTCTTCGGGACCGGTATCTACGAAATCAGTTTGATATTCTCGAAACGGAGCGACATTTAACTCACATAAGCCGTAGACAGTAGCATCTCTCGCGCCATATTTAACATTCTCATCTCTAACGTCCGAGTGCTCCACCCTACCAACTGGGATGACACACGCAGGATAATCCAAGTAATTGAAGATACAAGTGTAGGTGATGGCTAACCACTTATCCAGCGGTGTAGCCGTGTGGGGAGCAGGTAGAGTGAGGATACAATCCAGGTGATGCTCTTTCCAGATCTGCTGTACGGCTTTTTGAGCAGCGGCTCGCGCAGCGTGAAGCTCGAAGATGCGCTCTGGGCTCTTGGCTGGTGTTGTTACCAAACCAGTCATCGCTACAGATGGCGTAAATGGCTCTCCTGAGGATGCGATCAAGTCACATGTGAACTGTTCATTAGCATCTTACATCAACATGAAAAGGATGTGTGCCAACCTTTGCGCCATCCAAGGAGTACAGATCCCAGACATTTGCCATTATGGAAGCCATATTCGACATCTGAATGGGTACACATTTGACTCCAGCAGCAGTAAGTTTTTTAACACTTCCATCTAGCGCCCTCCTCATCGGTGGTGTTGGTGTATACATTCCATCATCAGCCAGGATACCGATCCTCAATGGTTCTTTCTTCATGGGCAAGTCTGCCCATCGGACATTGAGAGAAGTCACGTCGAAATCTTGAGGCGAACCTCGCATTAGCGTTTCCATAAAGAACCGACAAGCACGTGCTGAGGTTGCCATGGGTCCAGCGCTCGGAGTGATACCTGGGATCCCAGGTGCGACCGGACTCTGCTGTCCGCTCCAAGGAGTGATGTTTGAACTGGGTTTGAAACCATAGATACCATTACAAAGGGCAGGAATCCGTATACTTCCAGCCACATCAGTACCCACTCCGAGGATGCTACCACGCAGTGCGATCAACGCTCCCTCCCCTCCGGTTGAGCCACCAGCTGTGAGGTTGGTGTTGGAAGGATTCAACGTCCGTCCAAAAACGTTGTTGTCCGAGTCGGCTGTCATCATCGTCTGCGGAACATTGGTCTTGCAGTAAAGCACCGCTCCAAGAGACAATAGATAATCCACCATTGCTGAGTTGGATTCCGCTGGCTTGTTGACAAAACACGTCATGCCAATGGTGGCATCCTTTCCCAAAATCTTGAAACTGTCTTTGAGAGAAATTGGTAATCCGTGGAGAGGCCGAAGTGGTTTCCCAGGATTTTTTGCCCGAATCTTGTCTAAATCACGAGCTCTTTCAATCGCTTCGCCGAAAAAGACTTCTGTGAGACAGTTGACCTATTTCAATTCTCAGTTTCTTGTTCTTGAAAGTATTGCATCGGACTTACCAACGAGTGAGCTATCGTAGCCCGCTTGCAAAATGCCACGGTGACTTCTTCTGCGGTATATGCACCCCGAGCAAGATGGTTTACCAAGTCTACCGCATCATGTTCTGTCGTAATCTGAACCTCCCGAGTAGTAAGAATGCCGCACGAATTGGGTATCTCTAGTAAATTCGTGCTGTTATGAATCTCTGGCGATAGTTTCGGCAACCACTTCTCTGGAATTTGCCCATCACATTCCGCTCTCTTCTTTTCACAGATCTCTTTCCAACCCATGGTAAAGTATGATATTCGAACCTCAACTTGAGAACCAAAAACAGATACCAAAACAATCCCAAGGATTCCAACCTTGAAAGTTACAAGTAAGCCTGCTAATATTTGGAAGTGAGATGGTTTACCAAAATCCGAAAGTAAAGAACAAGTCAGAGAGTGGGACTATCGCGGGACCATTTCTCTCCAACAAATTGCCGAGCTCGAAGCCGATGTCTAGACTTTAACCTCATGCACAACCGAAACGTCGGGATCAGTGCGACATCTTCTCAGAACAAGTTACCGCCGAGAGGACTCTAGTTTCGATAGGCACAGCTGTTGCGCTCTAGTCTACGTCCTTCTTTCAAGTTTAGAGGCGCCTTCACCTGCTGCTTTTGGAAAGTCCAGCCTGCGGGGATCTACCCCATCTTCTTGACACGCGCCAAGGGCATTGATCCATGGGGGCTGGATGCTTTCGAGCGGATCTTCCCTGCCAGCCACGTGGAGATCGTTTATGCTCGTCATTAGTAGCTACTAGTTTTTGCGGACCTTGTCAGGTGCAAAGACTGGTATGGTGCATGATTGGAGGAGATGAGGCTCATTGAAGTGAGGTCTATATCAAATTCAATAACGAGTAACTAGATCGGCTATTCTAATTACATGAATTTGAATGATTTGGCTAGAAAGGACCTGTAGGTAATGGTTTAAAAGTCCCCATGTCTGATCTTTTGGTCCCAATCTCATCAACAGCTTCCACAAATTTCTCGTAAACTCCCATATCAAGTATGGCTTGCATACGTGTATACTTTCGGACGGGCTCATCTTCTTCTTCGGTCTTAGTTGTAGCCCTGTCATCAGGTCCAAAAACCATCCATTTTTTGGACGCCGAGAATTCTTCCCATGGATCTCTGCCATATGCAAAATCAATCCAAGCTGTCGCCATCTGTTCTGCAAGCGCCCATTGAGCCTCTGACATCTTCTCTTTCATGTTCATGAACACGTATAATAGATCAAGAGCATGGTAAGCGGTACCCTTGACTGGATTATCAAGCGCAGACAGCTGGTCGAAGTGGTATCCATAAGTCTGTGGAATTTTCGATCGACGCGCATTGAGCCAGTTTGGTGTCTTAAATAATGCATCGCCTGCCATGTCCTCAAAGATCAACTGTCCTATTAGAGGAGGAGTCTCTGGTTTTAACCCGTACAATTCTAAGATTTTGTCTGTTTCTTCTTGACTCATAAATTTTGAAATCGTGGAGCGAAAGTATGCATAATCATCAGCCATGATGGTGGCGTGAAAGATGATGCCCTCATGATAAACATCGCCAACCATAAGCGATTTTATGAAGGCTGGAGGCGATTTTATGTTGTTGAATCTTGGTGTCTCCGTATGGAACCAACCATCATCGCACGGGTTTCCGGTCGCTCCAATAAGACCAGCAACAGCAGTTGCCGCGTCTGCAACCACACTCTCTGGAGCGGCTCTCAACTTCTCAAGTGCATCCGGTACGGTTCCGTCGATCTTGAGATGATGCAAAAGGGCTTGAAAATGTCGTTCATGATGTTCGAGTGACCAGGTTGGGATAGTGTTGATAAGGCCGGACATGAGAATCGCACGATGGAAGACGGAGGGTTTCGCCGCATGTAATTGATGATCCACTGACATCCCACCTGCGGACTCCCCAAAGAGAGTAACATTATGCTTATCTCCGCCTAAGAGAGATATGTAACTTTGAACCCATTCAAGAGCTGTCTGTTGATCTGTGAGACCAAAATTACCAGCACCGAAATGCCCATCCGCAGCCAGCTCATCTCGGATCGCTTTCGAGGCCAAAAATCCACCAAGTCCCACCCGATAGTTGAAATTGACAGCAACAATGGGAGATCCAACCTTCGCCGAGCGAGAAACGAGATTGACGCAATCGTAGACTGGACGTTGTGAACCACCAAAGAGGAAAGAGCCACCGTGAATGTAGACCATGACAGGATGGGTTTTCGAACTGGACTCGGGTGGAAGAGTGATATTCATCACAAGGCATTCCAGTTCCTTCTCTTCTGGTACCTCGAATCTATGCTCGACTGGGATTAAGAAGCTGTCGCCGCGGTATTCTTTGGGATTTGGCGCTGATGGCCTACCTTGTTCTCAGCGGATGGACTTCAAATGTGGAAGTAGAACCAGTCTTACCCGAGTTTGGTGCCATCATGGAAATCTTTGTTCCACGAGGTCTTCAACACGGCTCTCGTCCATCTTTTCGATAGGGATGCGTAGGGAATGCCATTGAACTGACGGACTCCATTTGCGAAGAGCAAGCCTTTCAGCCCACCCAACCCCTCAATATGAGCGACGGCTTCTCCAATGGCGGTTTCTAAAGGCATGCTTCACCCTCAATTGTACATGCAATTGCGATGAAATTGAGATGGGAAGAGTGAGAAGATTACAAGAATTCTGGGCATATCCGAGCACAGGTCCTCAACTACCAAACCGTAACTTTGAAATTTGATCTCAAATTCCGAAGCGTACACGCGAAGCTTCCTAAGATAGCTACCGTGAACAGCTAAAAAGGGGTGGAGGCTCGCCAGGCGGTCCAACATGCTCGATGGGGTTTAGAAGTGGTGGGACCTACTTTTGCCAATCGTGGTCGCACGGCTCGCTAGTGCCCTCACCTTTCCTTTCTTTCTGAACGCCATCTCGGCGGCTTCAGTTGCTTGCTTCGGTTAGCCTGGAAGGTCTTCAATGCAGCCCAGACTCATTTTGAAAATGCTTCCTGTCTTCGATCTTCCGCCACAGCTTGCTGGATAGATGCTCCTCTATCCTGTGACTCTGTCAGTGCCATGATCTGATCGTAGCTGCAATCAAAAGTATGATATCAACCTTGTTATAAGTCGGAACCAACCCCTTTCCAATATTGCTCGCCACTCAGGATTATTTCATTTTGAATTAATATTCTTAAATCTTCAACTCAACAAGATGCATTCAACCGGGATGTCAACCATTCAACATGAGCTGGTTCCCGGCACAGTCCATCTTATCGATCTCCAGCACGAAATGCATGTTCAACATGCAGGGAAGAAGGATATTGTACTCGTGCCTCAACCATCTAATGATCCTGCCGACCCACTGGTAAGCTTGACGTTTACCGCTAGGTTTTCAGCCTACTAACCATAAGCTTAGAGATGGTCGCAATGGAGGAAGATGCAAACTACAATCATTCTATTGTAAGAGGCCCGTCATTGAATGAGGGATTTTGATTGATGATGAAATAGCTTTTATGGCCTGATCACTTCGTCTATTAGTGCATACACCAGTGCTGCTTTTGTTCAAATCATCATTGAAAATCCTTACATCAACTATGTTGACCTCAGTCATGCCGCTGCTCTTGGAACGTTGTTTGCGGGATGGGGAAATGTTTGGTTCATGCCAATGTCTAACAGTTCGTGGCTCTCAGAATATCAAGGAGATTTTAAGTTGACAAAAAGCCAGAACTGGGACGACGATTTGTCTACCTGTTATCTTTAGCAATCATCATTGTAGGACAAGGTATTTACCTGTCAATGCATAACAGAAGCATGTATCTCGCGCAAGCTGCTGTCACCGGAATTGGTATTGCACCATTCGAGGCATTGATTGAAATCTCGGTAAGTTCTTAATACCACTCATTCTTGTCACCAACTAATATCTCAGATCTCCGATGTTTATTTCGCGCATGAAAGAGGTACCAAGCTTGGTATCTATATCGTCTCCATCGCGGGCGGTTCTTTCCTCGGACCCCTCATTGGTGGATACATTGCAACTTCCATGGGCTGGCAATGGATCGTCAAATTCGGCATGATTTTTGCTGCTGCCCTCTGGCTCGTCATGTTCTTTCTCCTCCCGGAGACTAAATTCATTCGTGACGAACGCAACAGCGAGTTATCAATTGGCGATGGACTGCGACCTGGCAGTGAGAGTAATTCTACGACCTTTGCGACGAGTCAAACTGACAAGAAAGATTCGAGCGTGGATAGCGTATCTGATGATATCGTTCGTCAGCCAACGGTTGATGTCGGACTTGCACACGTGGAGAGGAAGTGGTACGCAGGCTACACCCTGTGGACTGTATTCCCAGGTACTTTTGGAGATGTCGTGCAGGACACCATCCAGCCATTCCGTGTTATGTGGTATCCGCTCATTTTCTGGGTATGTTTGAGAATTCATTCGGTGAGGTGTTACTGATAATTGGTTCAGTGCGGAATTGTTTACGGCTCATGTGTTTGCTGGTTGGGTGTTCAGGCTGTGACAATCGTGGCAATCTTTGCCGCGCCTCCGTATCTCTTTAAACCTTCCAAAATTGGAAACCTGGCAATTGCTTCGATCATCGGTACAGTCATTGGGTAAGAGTCTCTTTAATCTCTCAAATTTCTCCCATGCCAACTTCAATAGCTCCATCTACTCCGGTCCAGTCGCCAATTGGTGGGTGATAAAGAAAACGCAAAAGAATGGTGGATATCGTGAACCAGAATTCAGGTTGTATACTGTCATCCCGGGAGCATTCATCATGGCTGGTGGCCTTCTCATATACGGTCTCGGAGCAGCCCATGGAGTAAACTATATCGTTCCTGCCATCGGCATGGCACTGATTGCCATTGGTCTTACCATTGGAGGAGCAATCATTATGGCATTCGTCATCGATTGCTACAAAGAGATTGCTCCTCAAGCCGTTACTGCCGTAATTATCATCAGAAACACGATGGGTTTTGCTATTACCTTTGGAACCACTCGTAAGTAGAAAGTCTCCTGTCTTCCAGGCTCTTGAAAGAAGTGAGCTGACCTTTCTAGAGTGGGTCGAGAACCAGGGACTTCAGAACACCTTCATCACAATGGGCGTTCTTGCCTGGGTTATTTTCATGAGTGCTGGAGCTATCATATTGTACGGAAAGAGACTCAGGAAGTTGACAGCAGCGTCTTACTTGGCCAATGCTGCAATTCATGGTCATCAGTGATGGTAATCCTTTGATGTAGAATAAATTAGGGGTTGCACGTATTCTTTTGGTGGAAATTTGGGCAAATTTGAATCTTTGGTGATTTATTTGCTGGTTGTTTTTAAGCGGTGGTGTTTCATGGTGTTAAGATTAGGGCGGATGGTTATAGTGTGGGGAGAATGTATTCAGTTCTCGGATATTTTGACTAAAGATTATTTATTGTATCTCTGTTATCATGTTTCTTCGTGATGAAGTCAAATAGATAGACTGAGATGAGCTTTTAGTGAGGACAGGGCATAGCGAAGAGGCAACGTCGTACTGTTTGCCATCTCCAATGCGGCTCTTCATAATTCATCCTACCAAAGTTCCGCTCGGAATTGGCATGTTACAGCGTTTCCCCGATCCAGGTTGTCCCGCCGGGAGCCACCCATCATAGATTAGCTCCTCGACTAGTTAGCTTCTTCCTATTGCTAGCATCCGCAAGAACCATCGCCAGCACAAGGCTATGCGATTCGGTGAGTGGCTCTCAGTGGTGATTATGAACGTATCAATTGATGCTGTGGAAATCGTGGGTGCCGGGGCGTGGTCCTGATATGGTAGGTCGGTGCGCCGGCTCGGAGTTGGGCTGGAGAAGGAAGGCGTATGCAAGGCACAGATAGTGGTGGTGTTGAGAGATCGCTACAGTACATGGGAGTTCTCCAAGCGAGCCTTATCTTCGGGCTTTGGTATCCCTGTAGGTGATGCGCCGTCGCGGGGTACATTTTTATTTACTTTGGCATTCTAAAATCTGTCTGTTGTGTTTTTGTACTAAGTCCTTGCGAAAGAAGCGATTATCTATATCAATGAAATAATCTTGTACAGATCATCTTCTATTCCATCCCAGATACATCATCTCCCTTCAATCAACTCCCCATTTCTCGAACACGCTCCAAGCCGCCCACCTCACAACCTGGATCTCGAACCCAACTCCGCCACAAACTCAACATCATGTCTACCACCACTCCTCAAAACCACACTCCCTCTCCAGGAAATGCTTTCTTTCCCGAAATCCCCCCAATGCGCGCTCCACACCTCGAATACGTATATCGTCTGCAAGCCGTCATGGCTGAAGGACCCAACGCTGGGTACGACATCAAGCGAGTCAACGGCGGAAGTACATCACGCTCTGTGATCCATATCGCCGGAGGGACCGTCAAAGGGCCTGGGATCGAGGGCGTGGTCGTACCCGGCAGCGGCGCAGATTGGGCAGAGGAGGTATACGCCGATAAAGTGAGCTTTCTTCGCATGCCATCTTTCTCCTTCCACACAGCAAGATCTACACCTGCAACCCAAAAAGATGCTCACAATCGATCCCCAGATCTTCTACCGCCTCGACGCCCGCTACACGATCCGCACTCACGACGACCACCACGTCTACATCCGCGCCAGAGGCATCTACCGGCTGGGGCCGTCGGTGCCCTTCGACCCGGCGCGACCGCCGCCCGAGACCGTCACCCAAGACGACGTCGAGTACTTCTCGCACCTGACGTTCGAGGCCGGTGAGGGCCCGTACAACTGGCTGAATAACTGTGTCTGTGTGGGTGTCATGCAGAGTCATAAGAACGTCGTCTGTATCGATTGTTGGCGGTTGACGAATTTCCCTGGCAGGGCGGTCGAGGAGCTCGTTCGACGGGAGAGGAGTTGTTTGCCGCCGAGGCCGGGGGTGTAGGTTGGCAGTGGCTGGTCGGAATAATCAATTCAAGTTTTGAATGCAAAATTTTGCTAATACGCTGCTGTTCTGTTGAAAATCTACATGTCAACTTGGTCTCTAAACCTTTCCATATAACCTTTGCATCCTCTCCGCAGAAGTAAAGTTTCCTTCAAACACTATCCTTGTGTATGGGACACAAAAAGCGGTTTTGATATTCTGAAAACGTTCATTCGATCAAATCTAACCTAAGAGATCTACAATTTAACAAAATTCCCCACGGCCGAATCACGCAACCTCTCCTCTGAAATCAAATACTGCTCAGGAAACCAACTCTCCGCCTCCTTTTCTTGGCCCAATATCATTAGAGCTAAGGCTTTTCCGCAGAGCCAAGCATTCACCATTCCCTCGCCTGTATATCCAGCGGAAACCCATTCGCCGCCGTTCGGTTCAGGTGTGGCTCTGTTCTTAGTACCATTGGTTTGACTGGTACCATTGACATGATCATTTCCATTCACATGGTCATTGCCATTCACATGGTCATTGCCATTCACATGGTCATTGCCATTCATATCCTCAACCATCATTCTTCCAGTCATAGACTCCTCCAGTCTCCCAACCCAAGGAGTATTATCCGCACTGAAACCCATAGTACCAGTCCACATAGCCTTGACCTTGAATCCGTTCTCCTCTGAGCCTAGCCCCCTACTCGAAGTGAAAGCTTTGGAAAGAGCGGTCGACAGATGTTCCGTGATATCTGGATTCAATTCATCGTCTTTCGCAACACCGAATTCTTCAATGCCATGATATCGCGACTGAACCATGCCACCACCCAACATCATCTCACCTCCTTTAACGAGAGGACTCTTGGAGATGACCTTTCGCGGCAGCTGGGTCAAATAGTCGAATCCAACCTCGTAGTTCAAGGACCAGGATCGTTTGTCTCCTTGGAAGGGGAAAGTGGATGGTGGGTCCTGGGCGGACATTTGACCGCGGACCGGGAAGATGCGGTTGCGGAGGCCGGGGATGAGATGGCTGACGTGGGAGTTGGTGCAGTGGATAACATGTTTGGCTATGATTTGTCCTCGAGGAGTCGAGACGGTGAATTTTCCGGACGAAGTTTTTTCGATTTTGATAGCGGGTGTGAATGGATGTATACTGAAGCCGGCGTCTTCACGTTGAAGATTGGAGAGTATGCCAGTGATAAGCCTGTACGGCCAAGCGGCTCCGGCTCGCGATATGATGATACCCTTTGCTGTTTCTGTGCCGTATTTCTATAGTTTTTGTCAGACTGAACCAATAAAAGGGTGATGTCACGATTAGTTTACCTTCAAACCTTCCTCACTTTCTACAATTTCCCGCTGTGCTGCTTCTTCTTCAAAGTCTTCCTTGAAAACTCCCGTCGCATGCTTCACATCTTCCCAAGCCTCAGCGGAATAGAAAACAGTCGCCGTCTCAAAACATCTGACTTGACTCTCCTCTAGCAGTCCCTCCTCTTTCGCCACTTTGAGTAATGCCTCTACATGAGCCAGTCTGAAACGTAAGATCTTCATCGCAGCAGCTTTCCCTATCGCATCTTTAATCTCTCTGTAATCACCAAACCCCACCTCGTTGATGTGTCCTCCGTTTCTTCCAGTTGCTCCACCGCAAACCTCTCGTGCTTCCAGGAGAACAATGTTACCTTTCTCGTGAGCTATGCCATTAGACAAGCATTGTCTAGATCGAATGAGTTGTCGTGCAATAGATGTCCCAGTGATACCAGATCCAATGATAACGTACTCCGCAGTTGGCGGTGGAAGTTGTGTCGGTGTAGATTGGAAATCAGGGTGGATATCTGATAACCAGAATGAATTCGTTCGTTCTACACTTGGAAGGCCGGGATCTGCGTTCATGCGAGCCAGAGCCGCATGCTTCACCTCGTCTGAGACGGTTGGGTCTGCGAACACTTTGTGTAGGAAGGCCATAACGAAGCGTAATATTTTATGGGAGATTGATGAAACGAGAGGAGTGTACGATGTTTGAATCGGTGAAATATCCTAGAAAGTGTAAAGAAGAAACCGAAGTTGTACAACCTAATAAAACCTTGAGGGATCCTTTTGGAGCAACGATAATTTCGTCAAGTCACGCCATCTCATGGAGGATAGACGTCGGTTCGAACTCCACCATCTGGAGGTACCGGCCGTCATGGCAGCTTTGCAAGTCTCAACAATTCCGCGCAGGATGAGCACCCACACCACCCGGCGCAGGTAGTGACATAGTCTCGTGGTGCGGAGACGATTATTGAGGTTCAGCCACGGCCAGCTCTCACTTCCAAGAGTCCTAAGATCTCGGAGTGGCCGTACGAGATGCGCTGTCGCTCCAACCTCTCTATGAGTAGTCGAATCTAGCTTTCGGGCGCTTAGGATTTCCCAATACAGGAATGATATCAGATGCACACGGGTAATTTGAGATCTAGATAGCTTGAGTATCGTGTGTCGTGCATATCGTCGCTCGCTTGGGTCTCTTTTTTTTGCTGAGTCGTCCGCTAAACTCAATATGTCAGGTCGACACGCTGGTCTCGTCAGATGGACTTGCTAGAATCCAGAACACGGCCAAGACAGTGATTCAAAGCTTGGAATTTGGCTGTTCCGTGCCGACTTGATCCTTTGGAGACATCGGAACTCAAAATGCTTCCACCATCCGCACCTTCGGCTCGTGTGGAATTCTACCTCGGATCGTTACAATTCTATCTCTCGTCTCTTCGTTCCGTCGGAGCTTCAAGCTTTGGTGAGGGATATTGCGGCTACTTTCCACAGCTTGGGTTAAGTTCCTTGTCATGGCGAGATCGGGAAGATACAGCCTGACTGTGAGGGTACACTCCGGGCACTGAAGGCTCCGTAGCCTGATTATTCATTCCGTATTTTGACTGACTCACCTTTTTACACTTGATTGTTTTGCTGATTGAAGTGATAGCCTATTTCGTCTTGATTTCTGTCTTTGTTCCTTCTAGATCTTCGAACCTCGCCATCATCATTCCACCATGTCAACGAGCATGGCTTCACTCGCCGTCAACCCGAGATACATACACACTATACACAAGCTTGAGAACGGTCAGTATTGAAGTCTCCCAAGATAGGTCGAGTTGCTCGGTTAATACTCCTCTCATCTTCAGATACTCAATCCCTCACTTCCGCAGCCCGTACAGTGGGATCAGCATTCGACCAGGATCCGTTTGTGGCCTGGCTGCGCCCAGGTGCGCGAACATGGGGTCATTTCTCACTGGAGACACTGAAATGGCAACGACGGCGATTCATCAGATCACGAATCAAAGCGGAGATAGTGCGCGTCAGTACAGAAACGGTGGTTGAAGGGAATTCAAAAGAGAGGTCGCGCGCTCCACTGAGTGAAGACGATAGGTTCGCAGGGATAGCCATTTTATATCGGCCGGAGAATCTGGGGAAGAAGTACAATCTGAAGCAGATATGGCAAGCACTTATGCTAAGACTGAGAGATGCACTCGATCCAGCGGATGATGAGGGAAGCAATATGGAGGTTGTAGTCCCATTCCTCGTCACTGGAATGTTAAGACTGACCGATGGACAGCGGGTAGAACAGATGTGCGCTGTTGATGAGCAACAGTATGAGTGGCAAGTGGCCCGGTTCCCAAACAAACCTTTATGGGTTCTGGACGTGTGTTGTGTGCGGCCGTCTGCGCAAGGAAGAGGGGCGGGGAAGAAATTGATGGAATGGGTGGTAGAGCAGACAAAAAATGGTGCTTGCTCATTGAAGTGCACCGATGAGAAGAATATTGCATTCTATCGGAGATTTGGATTCGAAGTCACGGAATCGAAAGTAATGAGCGATGGGGATGATGTGGTGCGGACCTGGCTTATGACAAGATCATGATCAGGCCTATCACTCGCATGAGACAAGAGGGTGTCTTAGACTCTTTACATGAGGAAGTTTATTCAAATTACCCCTCGTTTCATTCTCGTGATTTATTTTCAAAGAAGAGCTATTTCCAGGCCTAGTTGATCGGCAAGTTGATCAGGAGTGAAGGTGCTTCCTGCTTTCATCAAACCCAAGATGTCCCTCAGTGGTTCAACCTGGCGCGTCCCACTCTTAATCATCTTATCTAAGATCTCGAACAATAGAGTATCCCACTCTGGATGCTCTCTTAACAGCTTCACCTGACAACCTGCAACGAATATAGGATAGATAGCGGCATTCATCACTAGCGAATTGCTTCCATCTCGGGTGCCTAGATCCTGGATTACATGCAAACAGGCTACAAGTCGATTGAGCAGAACCCTATCTGTAGGGAGCTGCACCGCTGATTTCCGACTGATGGAGCTGCTTTTGAGTCCTTCAGTATCGTATTCTAACAAACTTAGCAATGGCTCATATCGGTTTCAACCATGCGCATGAGACATACCGCGCAAAGCATAATCATTGCACAACTCTCGATGCTTCAGCATCCCCGAGAAGCGAAAAGCGTCCCACAGAAAGATCTGCAATGCTTCTCCTTCATAACCATGCCAAAGCCACAGTCTCTCTTCGCAGTCTGGGTCTTCTAGGCAGGAAAAGATGTCGAGGAGAGAACGAGGAAGTCCGCTCACGGGTTCAATGCCGTCAAATTTTTTTATTTCGGCAGTGCAGTATTGATGCCAGATGTTGAATCGTGCGTGTTTTCGATTCAGTACGAAGGAAGGAAGGTCATAATAGCCAAGGATATCCAAGGCGTGGGAATGAAATGAAGAAGAAGAAGCAAAATCGGGACGTGTGGTGAGAATCTGCAGGATTGGATCGATGTGAAATGTCCACGGGAGCCCTTGGGAAGCCTGCTCCTTGTTAGTTGATCGCTTATGAAGAAGAAAATGACCGGGATTGGTACCCCAATGCTGCAGAACAGTATACCGGCTGCTATAGTACTATCTTCATTCCGTGTTTGGTCATCTTTCAAGTCGGCTTGGAACTTCTGTAGTGCGACGCCGTACAAGCTCTGAAACTGCTCAGTCGGTAGAAATGAAATGAGAGCCTGATACACTACGCAAACAGCACGCAGAGTGGGAGACGTCTGACATAAAGGGAGTACTTGTGTGATAACAGGGCTCTCGTCTCTGCTTGTTGAGTACAAGGTATGATGTCCATGTGAGAAAACTAGATAAGGCGTTAGATGAGGGTATAGTCAAATGAGAATCAAGCTCATACAATCATTGATCAACTTTTCTGACAACTCTACCCCAACGGCTTCTTCTGGCGAGTCGTGTTCCCACGGCAGAGGATTTTCAGTGCCGGGTGGCACCATGGGCACATCTCCTTGTACCGACCGTTCAGAATGGCCATCACTTCCACCACTTGACATCCACATATTACTTGCACTTAGACCCGGAGTTACATCCTCAGCAGCAGTGCTCGAGTTTTCTCTTCTCCTAGGACTATGATGTCGTTTCTGTACCTTGTTCTTGGCCGGACTGGGAGGCACATAGTCTGATGTCGGCAATGCAGCTCCCCTGAGCTTGCCCCTTGATGCCACGCCGTTACCCCACACCAGGTTTTTGGCGTAGCCCTCACACTCAATGCCCAGCTTGCTACAGGCCTGACATTTTGGCCGCGTCTCGTCACATTTCTTGCGCCGCCGTTTACATGTGTGGCAGCCGTTGGTTGATCTCGTTATCTTGCCGAAGCTGGGATTCATCGCACACAGGCAGAGGGTCGCCAATCTGTTTACCACGACGCTCGGATTGTGAAACCGATATTGTTCTAGCACCGCAATGCCAGCGTGAGGATGATGAGTAAGTGGTGGTATTTGTGGTCGAAGTTTCAAAAGGCGGAACTCTTATCGCGTTGATGAGGTACTGTAATGGTGAGCGTCTTGAGATCTACTTCCTAAGCTAGTCCGAGAAGAGTGGTGGCGGGGCGTCTGACGGCAATTGCGTCGGAATACAAATCGTCATGATATCAACCATATTTCAACTACCTTTTCCATCTTAGATCCTTCAAAGTAAATGGTCTCTAAATCCAAAATGTCAAGTTTCCAGGTTTAGGCAAATTAACATCCTAAAAATGCCCCTGCTAATGTATCACAGTATAATATCTTAAAACTTGCCAATCGCTACGCTTAACTAGCTAGTGCGCCACTGGGCAAGTCAATACTTGACCCATGAAATCAAGAAGTAGCTTTGTTAATACAATATTTCAATATTTTCCAGAAGCTCATCACATGTCTTTCTTACCTGGCTGTCAGCCCGTGTAGCAGTTTTCCTAAAATCTCAATTCTCCTCCTTGTTTCTTCTTTTGTTACCAAATCGCAAGGGTCAAAAATAGAGGATCTTGGTTTACAGTGAGAGCGAGTCAGCAAATTAATGGATTTCAAGTTTGAGAAATGAGGTTATGTAGATCTAACCAAATTAGTTAGCAGTTCTCGGTTTCTCTAAAACTGACTTGTTCCTCGGGTTTGTCGTTTATCTTGTCGGGCTCGTCCAAAGGATACTCCACCGTGAAGAACGTTGCCACAAATCCAATACTCGACACTACACACATCACTCCCCATACAATCTTTAAAGCGTCTGCATATGCCTGTTTAGTTTCCACCCGTAACTCACCAGCAGGCATCATTTTGATGATCTGGGCCAAACCCGCTGCGTTCTGAGAGTATTCTTGCGCATATGGGGCGAGCAAGGGACGCGAAAGAGCAATAGCCTTCAGGCAATTTTGAAAGATTGTGCCACTCACAGCAACACCGACTGCCTGTGATTGTTTAGTACAATGTAGCGAGTCAAAATTTGAGACTAGTTCTTGTAGCTTTCTCAGGGGATATGAACATACCGTTCCAAGTGCGCGGAGGAAGCAGAATATGGTGACTGCGAAACCCATATCCTCCCCTGTAGTGCGAGCCGATGCTTGGATTGCAAACGCCATTCCTGAAAATAGTAGGCCCATTCCAACGCCTCCGACAAGGTTTAGCAAGATGCAGCTAAGGTTGGTTGTATTTACATCAAGTAGGCACAAGAGACCTGTGCCAACCGCTGTGAGTAGCCATCCAGTTAAGACTCCGAACCGATAACAGCCAGTACGCGAAACGATTAAGCCCATAATGAGAGAAGCAGGCGCGACAGTGAAAGTTTCAGGAAAAACCGCGATACCAGCTTGTGTTGGGGTGAAGCCTTTAACGACTTCGTAGTAGAGCGGAAGGTAGAAAATCAGCGTCCACAGAATCACGCCGTGGAGAAAGCTACAGAGGTATGTAATACCAGCCGTCCGATTGCGGAAGATCTTGAGAGGTATAAAAGGGTGGGCGGCATAGAATCCTTCGTAAAAAGATATCCAAGCAATCCACATGAACTCATAGAGATGGGTAAGATTACTCCCCAGCTATTCCATGGATTTAAAATACCCCCCTATCCTTGTTAATTATTTCCCATGCCACTAAAATCAATAATTACTTACCCAAGTGATCGGGATGAGGAATCCTGTAATACATGAGATAAAAAGTATTGAGCCGATCCAGTCAACACTTCTCAATTGCGGCCCTATCTGTGTGAGAATAAATGGCACCTTCATTGCCAGGGGGATCGTGATAAGCCCAATCCCGCAGAGAGGGAGGTTGATCCAAAAGATCCATCTCTGAAACGGCCCACAAAGATTAGTTTCCAGGATATCTAACTCGCTTCTTGGATTTACGTACCCAAGATGCTTTCTCTGCCAGCGATCCCCCAACCACAGGCCCCACACTGGTACCAATTGCGACGGCCGCACCGATAAAACTAAACCACTTTCCACGGCTGCGCAAGGGCACCAGATCAGTGACAATAATCTCCGTTAGCGTGGTGATTCCACCAGCACCGATCCCCTGAATGCTGCGCCCAAGCAGTAGGACCGTCTCATGCTGTGAGATACCACAGATTACTGCACCAGCTGTGAAGAAGACCAGTGCCGCGAAGATAAGAGGCTTCCTACCAAAATAGAAGAAAATACGGATAGCTAGGCTGAAAGACGGTTACAGAGTCGAAATGAGGTACCTGCCCAGTCAAGGCTGCAACGGTAGAGCTATGTAGCGATGCTGTGATAGCCTTTCCAAAAATCAGACGGGGTCGCAAAACTCGATTTAAGACTTACAGGAAGTGCAGGACTAATTGATCTTGCGTCCAAGGAAGCAGCGAGACTAATAATGGAGAGGACGCCGAATGACAAGTAAAGCTGCCAGTCAGGGCCAAAGGATTTCAGAGATGGTGTTGAGCAGTGATGAATTGAGGAATCGCGGGGTAATTTTTGGCTAACACTTGCATGTTTCTTGATGGATGAACTGCCAGAATTCAAGGTGGCTGCTTTTGGTTTTGTGACATAACTGGAGAGAGGTTAGGATATGGCTAAAAATAACGGACAATAACTTACTCATGACGCTCCAAATATACGTGCTCTTGATTCATCGATGAGGAATTCTGTCGATTCATGACGGCAGACTAAGGTTTGTATAGGGTTCTGAGCCCAGTTTGGTGCGAGAATTGAAAAGGAATGAGAGTTGGAAACTGTGATATATTGATTGAATCTTCCACGTCGGTGACTCAGGAGAAATCTGATCTATACCTTATTAGATAAAGAGGTTGAAATCCATACTATTGACCGACGCATATTCTCGGACATTAACAACGGCCATCTGTTGCCTTTCGTAGCTGTATGAAATTTTGTCTATTTAAAAAGCCATGTTAGGCCGCATTATCAGGGGCTTTTTTGCTGACAATTGGAGGCTTAGAGATCCTTCACAAGGCAACTGTGAATATTGCAAGATTTCTGGTGTTCGATTTTCTGCGCCGCAATTGTGGTTGAAACTGTCAGCCTCCTTAGCCGTGGCACGACCCAGCCCGGCCTCGTTGGACGAGTCAGACACAGCCTCAGGTTGCCGCTGACTGATTCCTCATGATCGACCTACAACCTGCCCAAGGCCATAAAACTGCTATTTCGATATACTACAGCGGCCATATCGCCAAGTTTGGGTTAGGGAGGCACAACGAGTATGGGTGCTTCCATGCCTTCGCTCAAGGAAAAGGAGAGAGGATGGAAAAGGTCGAGAACGAGTAAAACAGGCCCGAAAAAAACTATAAAGGCTGTGAGGATTGCCAATTGATGTTTTTCAAGAATGTGAAACCGTCTCCTTTATTTCTTACAATATGAACTCCTCTATGATAACAATGTCGGTTCTCAACCACAAGGAGGTGTTTGCCCCTCCTCAGACCATCTCAAATAAGGTTATCTCGTCCTTGACTGAATATGCCTTGTTCATTCTGGCGACCTTCTTCATCCAATTCTACATTTAAAAATATTTTAATTCTCAAGTAAGTGATTCGAAAGCGGCCACAGTGTCTTCATCTCATATCCAACGCTAACAGTTGTGGTAATAATTAGACGGAAGACAAAGTTGGCAAACAGAACAGTTGTGAACTTCCTCGCATGTTAGAGACTAAGTGGCCTTTGGGAATTGATCTTACGCTCCGAGCATTCGCAGCTGCCAAAGAAAAACGGGTTCTCAAGTTCTTTTCTGGCATGGTAGATCAAGCTGGCGACACGTTTGCTTGGATCATTCTTGGGTCACGAAGCTGACAAACCGCAAATCCAGAGAATGTTGAGGCAATCTTATCAACTCATGCCAATGGTTCGTTTTCATGAAATTGACTCACGGGAGGTTATATCTAATCATTTTATGGACTTTGGGCACGAGGTACGCCGCGAGGTCATAGGATCGCTGATAGGCGACGGGATATTTACCCAAGATGGTGCGTCACGGAAGCATTCTCGAGCGCTCTTGCGGCCACAACTTGTTCGGAAACGGTATAGCGACCTCAAAATCTTCAAATATCATGTTGACAACATGATCAAGTGCTTACCCGCCCACGGCAAAGTCGACTTGCAACCGGGTCTTCTTCCGCTTGACTATGGATGCATCAACGCATTCTTGTTCAGCAAATATGTTGACAGCTTGGATGTAGACCAGGCTGAAGACGCAGAGAAGTTCACTGAAGCATTTCAGTTCGCTCAGGAGTATGTCAAAGGGAGGTATCAGTTTGGTCGCCTATGCTGGCTGATGAACAGCCGAAAGTACCAATCTGCATGCCAAACCGTTCACGATTTCGTTGACAAAATGTCATTGAGAGCAATCGAAGCCCGCAGAGCCAGCATATCCCCAAACGAAACTGAATCTTCGAACTTGCTTGACAACCTGGTGCGTGAAACTCAAGACCAAGTGGAGCTAAGAACTCATCTCTTACATTTGTTGTTGGCTGGAGGGGATAAAACTGCTGCTCTCTTATCATGGACATTGTGAGAATCCCTTGAGGAATCCTCACTGAAAAGCTATGAACCAACTTATTCCAGCCGACTACTACTTAGCCACCCGAATGTGCCCTAACGTGTGAGAGAAGAGATTTCCTTGCTCATGGGGGAAAGTCCACAAAACGATACAGACATCACTTATGAAAAACTTCGGAAACTGACCTATCTCTCCTTTGTCTTAGAAGAAGGTTAGTAAAATGGCACATTACATTTACGATCCCTCCCCAGAAATCTAAACCGTAACACTAACACCGTCTTTAACCTCTGTCCTCAGACTTTATCCCCTGTGCCGCTGAACTCACGTACCGCGTTGAAAACGGTGATCCTTCCAGAGGAGGCGGTGCAGATGGGCAGTATCCGGTCACGATACGAAAAGGCGAGGACGTTGCATTCGCACCCTACGTCATGCACCGCAGGAAAGATATCTATGGTGATGATTCCGAGGCTTTCCGGCCTGAACGCTGGGAGAATGGACAATTACAAGGCGTGGAGAATTCGTATGGCTATATCCCATTCCATGGAGAGCCTCGGGTTTTTCCAGTACGTAAATTTCCCCTCGTACCATTTTTGCACTGGTAGCTGACACGAAATATAGAAGGCTTTGCTCTTACAGAGATATATACAATTGTGCGTCTTATGCAGACGCTTGATAGGTTGGAGTACCCAGGGACGGAAACACCACAACCACCAGGAGAAGAGCAGCAAAATCTGGGGATGGTGCTTGTGAGTGCGGATGGGTGCTGGGTAGACTTGGAGCGGTGATAACACATCTAATTTTCTATTTCTGTTTCGATTATTCTTTTGTGTCGGTTCACATAAGATAACTAGTTATTTGCAGTTTTTGCCGGTTTAACCTGGATACTAGACTCCTCTGGTGTAGAGGTGTCTGTATCGTTTGAGTTAATTTGGCTTGTATTCGGAAGAAGGATGAGGCAGCTCGAGAACCCTCATGGGGTTCTAGCTGCCTGACTATTTAGGCTTTATATTTCAAGATTCATCTGAATTTGAAGGGGCATGGTTCTAAGTTTGAAGAATAAAATTCACTTCAAAACACGGAATTCACTTCCTGGACTTGTATCATCAAAACCACCTGTCAAATTTCACATGAGTATCTTGCTTTCTAGCTCCCCCCTCCCCCCCCGAAAATGGACGAAATAACGAGACTCCTGGAAGGAGAACCTTCGAAAACCTATGATACAAGCAGCGAGACAGCCGAGGAAGAGCAAGACGCCTCTACACGGGACTCAATCAGCAAAGCGCCATCGCCGTCACCACTCATATGGCGAATCATACCGGGTTTGTTCCTGGGGCAAGCTACAGCCATAACCGAAAGTGATGTCTTGTTAACTAATCAGCAGAGCGGTGCTTGCGAGTATCGATATCTCGTACAATCTCTCAACGTATACGTTCCCTGGTCTGTCACAACTGCTCTGGAAAGTGGCCTGATAACTGATCTGACCACAGGCTCTGAGTTTCATCGGCTGCAATACGTTGTTTTGCCTGTTTTGATACATCAGATTGTCCTGACAGTCGCTCATCCCATTGTAAGTTTACGTATCTATCAAAGCCGATGGAAACCAGCTCATAATTTAGTTTGGAAGAATATCCAACCAATTCGGTCGGAACAGGGTTTTGGCGTTTTCATACATTGTCTTTGGCATGGGAGCTTTGCTGTGGTATGTGTAAACGCTTTTTGAGGAGTCCAGCAAACTGATAGGTTTCGCGGCAAGTGGGTTTGCGTTTAGCTTTTGGATGCTACTGATCGGACGCATTATCACGTCCATTGGAGTGTCAGGATCGGTAGCGGTGGTGACATACGTGCTTACTGGTACGAGCGCCAAAAACTCCCTCGTGTCCTAGAGCGCTGATGGAAAAGTATCAGATATCCTGACCATCGGCCAATTCGCTCTCTGGCAAAGTGTCCTCAGCATATGCAGAACCGTTGGGCTTGTGATTGGCAATAGTCTGGGACTGCGAATGGCATCCGCGTACGGATGGAGATTGTGAGTTCTGGAAAGTGCTCGCATCTGTGTGGCTTACTGACGGGAATAGGCTCTATCGTGCAGAGGCAATCCTGGTCTGTGTCCCGTTGCTCCTTGTCTATTTAACATTACCCGCTTGCCTGGAATCGTACCATGTCACGAAAAATAGAGATGTCGACATTGAGACCTCGCCACAGCCGTCTCAGATCTTGAAGAAAGACTCCAAAGTCCGTTTTGACTATCTTGGAATATTGTTGTTAATCTTGATGATTCTTTTCCTGGTTGTGGCCTTACAATTTGGCGGCAATAGATTTCCATGGTCCTCTCCTCTTATCGTCACCCTTCTGCTTGGCTCAGCATTGTCTGCTTTTGCCTTTGTCTTGATGGAACTACGCGCTGATTCGGAACCATTAATACCCTTTGGCTTTTTCAGGGAACCTTCTGTTTCTGGTGCGATCTTGTGTCACCTGCTTACGGCCATGGCATATACTATGGTAGGTGTTTTCTCTGTTGGGGAGGGTTGATTATTGATAGAGGCTAGAGCATATATCTCATATCGTTTGACCTCCAGTTGTCCGCTCAAGCTGGTATCGATCAAGTTGGCCCAGGATTAAGCTACCTTTATGCTGGATTGGGGCTGGGCTTTCTCATTGCTGGATTTATCATTGGTAAAATTGGTAATGCTGAATTACTGACAGTCTGCACCACCGCTATTTCAGTTTCATGCTATCTTCTCATCCTACTCGATATCTTACGTAGGGTATACTCTACCGCTTGCTTCATAACCTTCATTGACATGTTGCAGGTATTGAAAAGGCCCAACATCAGTGGCTCCTGCTTCTTCTCGGAATGTCAATCGCGGGAACATTCGACGGCCTGACCATCATGCTAATATCAGAATGCGACACGGCAGGTATACTCAAACCATCCCTCTCACATCATCATACTCACTTCTCAAATCGAGTAGTCTTGATAGCGATGGGCCAGGTTATCGTTGCCGTCGGCTCAATCCTCGCGATGCAAGCCATCTCAATCTCGTTGCAATCTGCTGCGTATGCAGATTTGTACATGAAACTCGCCGGTGACAATAAAGCCAAGGTAACTGCATCACTCATTTGTCTACTGCGGTTCCATCTGACTCGTACAGCTCATTGAAAATATACTCAAATCCCTGGACAATCTTCGAGATTTGGATCCCACCACCAAGTTGGTCGTTACCAGATCACTTCAAGGAGTTTGTGCCAGCATGCATAGTGAGTAGATATCTACTTCTTTTCGTGATAAGACGCTGATCCTTTGCTTCTGGAATGGGCGTTTGCAATCTCAGCACTAGCTCTGGTTGAAGCGTTTGGTTTTACTTTTTGGAAATCTCGATCTCGTTGAGTGTCGGATTTTGGATACATCTTGGTCCGAATTTCACGATTTGTCGTAGCGCAACAATTTTGCCATGCAGAATCTAGGCAACTGTCACTTCCTGCGTTTATCTCAAGCTAATACACAAGTAATAATTTCATTATATATTTATATACTCTATTGCATTCAAGCTTTTACCGATCGACAATCTGTGGCGGCCTCTTGTAGAATATATACCAGTGATCACTCCAACCGGCTAAATCACAGAAAAAGCTAGCTCCAACCATCCGGGGCTTAATCTTCATCCAGCCGACATCTTCCTCGATGCAACCGTCAATCGATTCGCGAACTTCCTCATCTTCCACGTCTTCCGGATAGGTATTGCCTATGCCCATGGACTCGAGCTCGCTCAAGGACTTCCACTCTGCGCTGACAAGGTTGACATAACTTCCGTCATAAAAACCCGATTCAAGTGGATTGGAAGTGTCGTAAATGAGACTTTTCAAAGCGCCCTCGTCTACGTGGATAAAGTAGTCGTAACGTGGGTTTCCACGCGTGCAACCAAACTCATCCCCGGCGCGTGGCTGTTCGATCTTCAGAGCTTTCGGAGCCCACTCCTGGTGACGGAGCCGCAGCTGGGCTTTGGACGCACCGTCAAGCGTGGCGCGGTCCTCGACGAAGGTCATCTCGAGGCTGTCTGCTAATTCAGGCGTGTCGGACTCAGCGATACGAGCGCGGCAGTTTTGATCGATCGATTGTTTGAAGTGGGCCCAGGCTCCTTCATCACCGTAGGTGCAACGGTAGATGACCCAGCCCCATTTGTCATGATTCCCATCTCTGAGGCCATTGAAAATCATACGCTCCTCAGACGGCCATGTAGACCATATGGCACGAGAGAATCTTCTCAAAGTGAGTTGCTGGGCACGTAACTCTGTGGTTGAAATTGGCTTCTTCTTGCCTTGGCACGACCACGTAACAGACTGCACGGAAGGATATGACTTGAGGGGTTGCTTTAGGAGTAAACGCCTGGTGGACGCCCAACTAGGGGCGAGCATTGAACGAGATCTCAAATCAAACCAGAACTTCGAGCTGTTGTAAAAGTAGGTGGTTCATGTGTTTGCTGTCAGTTTTGCTTGAGAAAGCAAAAGGATGTTGTTTATTTGTTGCAGAGACACGCTAGCAGTTGGTAATTTCAGATTTAGGGCACGTGAGTCTTGGAGTCATCTGCTTTTGGTAAAATAGTGACACTAGGAGGCTTTGAATGCTTGAATAGTTTAGATGATTCTATGTCGTGGTTTCTACAGCACCATCTGTAATACTTTTGTGTTCTTACCAAACAGTAGCACGTGATAATTGATTGACATCTCTCGAATGCCGTGTTGCACTTACACGTTGTGTCACGGAACGTGTATGTCTACAGTGTTTCTAAGAAGATGGCTATGCTATGAAACCTGCTATGCTCTCCTTCCTGTTATGTTTCGATCTAGTCTTGTCTCATAGTAATTTTGATGATGATTGCTCGGATACCAGGTAGCAGTCCCGTCTTATAATTCCTTCATAGGACATACCCAAGTCTAGAACCTACAACAAGAGCACTTGATAAGTTATAGTCTAAGGATTCCCTCAATAATTGTTCGACTGATGATCAAGACCTAGCTCAGGAATGAGTTAGGTAATGATCACTCGAATCAGCAGCAGGCAAATTAGGATAATTATTCCCAATACACCTATTTCCATTCAAATCATAAGAGTACAATTTTTCCAGTAGAGAAGGTGTATAAATATCTCTATTCTCTCTCCTCAAAATAAAAGAGAGGTTCCTCTCACACATCCGTGATATTGAAGGCACCTCCAACTTTACAAGTAACCGTACTGCAGAGCAAAAGACTAATAAATAGCTAAAGAACGAGGTAAAAGTCCTGAGGATGGTAAATCCATGGTACCCCTTCAGCCCAGCGATCATCGGCCTCTACGGCGGCGGCGGCGGTGCTCAGCGGAACTTCCACAACAGCGGCCGCGGCTTCGGAGGCAGTCGGGCCTATATGAGCGGCGGCCGCTCATCAGGCGGTCTATCAGGGAGACTAGGGAGCGGCATATACCCCGTGAGCAACGGCAATCTCTCCAGCGGATTCGGGAGCAGTGGGTACAATTTCAGCAGCGCCGGTCTCTCCAGCGAACTCGGGAGCAGCGGATACGCCGGCGGTTCATCAGGGAGCCTATCCAACCTCTCACTCAACTTACTCGGCGGGATCCGGCAACCGTTCGGGCCACAGAACATGCTCGGCGGGAGACAACCGCAGCCGTACGCGATGGGGGGACTCGGTGGGATGGGTGCTAACGCCATCGGGAACAACTGGGGGGCAGAATCGGCTGTTGATGGGAGCAGCGCAGGGCGGGATGGGCGGAGGTGGAGGTGGAGGTGGAGGGATGATGGGCGGCGGTCTGAGGGGCGCCAGAGTGGTGGGGGAGGAGGCGCGGCGGCGGCCGGGAACTTTGCGGGGTTGATGATGCCGCGACAGCCTAGAATGTATAATCATGGGTGGGGTGGGAGACCTGATTAAAGACCGGTAGGAAAGATGGACAGAGCTGAAATAGCAGGTACTGGGTGTATGTTATAGATTTACAGGTGTAGATGTGTAAGACTAAGAGCAAGTTAATAGCTAGAAAAGGTTTCTGAACACCGCGTATCACATGCTGTTGCTCTCCAAGGCAAGGAAAGCTCTTGAAATGAGTTCGCTGTGCAAGTCCAAGGACCTGGCGTGAACGATCAAGAATAACAGGATCCAAGGTATAACGACCGGTTGAAGAAAGTTAAAGATCAGCGCAGTATAGAATCATCAGCGAAAAGTTCGGATATCTAAATCCATCAAACAGCACGGAATCAGATAAGATATTCGCAAAGCTCAAAACCATCTCTCGACAGACATCCTGAAGCCTAGCTTCAAACGGGACGATCAGACGCGGGAGCAGCGCTCCTCCAGCACAGCTACAGAGACCTTCTGGGTTCCAGGGAAGAAGGAAAAAAGTGTGATTTGTAAAATATAAATTCCTGAATTCCTGCAGCTCACGGATGACCCAAGTATGCTGTTTTATGCCAGCTAGATGTAAGCCCAACGCCGCATAAACCATGCCGTTTCCCAAACTCCATATCCCAGTCTAGTTCTAACAAAGAAGACACGAGTCGGAATGCACCATTTATATCTTGATGGATGCGATGCCGTTCATCAGATCCGTCTGAAACGCCGCCGCCGCGACCAAGGCATCCATGGCGGAGGACTGCGTGCTCGCATTGGCCGTGGCCAGAAACGGGCCCGCCCAGTTGACACTGAACTGATTCTTCGCATTCCGATCCTGGCTCCAGATGCTGGCCGCGTTGGTCGCCATGAAGCTGAGAAAGTCGTCGTTTGGGGCGGCCGTCTGCAGTTTCTGGAGATTCCGCATGAAGATGCCTTTGAACTGCGTCCCGTCCCCGCCGCATTTTGGTTCACACGGATCGTGGAGGATACCGTCGCGATCAGAGAGGGCTGTGATGGCGGCTTGGGCGATTCTGCCAGCGGTTGGGAGGTAGGTTTTGTTTGGTGCAGCTCTGTTGAGCTCGACGAGAGCGCCGAGAATCACACCTTGGTTGTAGGACCAGACGGTGCCGTTGTTATTGACACATTTTTTGGTGAGGCCGTCGTTGATGTTGTTCTTGGAATTGATCATGCCAGACTTTTGGAACCACTCCCATTGAGCCGTAGCGATGTTCGTGTAGTTTTCCTTCTGGCTTGGGATGCGGTTGGCAAGATGAGCTGCGACAGAGAGATAGAGCTCGTTGGCAATGGCATTCACATATGTTTGTGCTTTGTTCCACCATATGCCACCACCACAGTTTGGCTCCGTGCCGTTGATCATGTCGTTGAAGATATCGACCGCCATGTCGAGATAGTCTTGGTTTCCCGTGACATCGTACGCCTGGATCCATCCCAGGGCCCACCAACCCTCGTCGTCATAAAACTTGTTGAGAAATCCTTTTGGGTTGCTCGTGACACTGGAGTCCAAAATGGTTTGCATGTTGAAATCATCCGTGATGACTTTCGTCTCGCCCAAGTTGAACTTCTGGGCCTGTACAAGCGTGTTTGCAAAGACATAAGTGGCAGTCTCAGAGACCGAGGATTCGACGGCCGCAAAATCACCCAGGACCGTGAGACAGTTGGCACTGTTCCACCAACCAGTCGAGTTCCAGATACCCGTATTGGGATTGTACCATCGCTGTAAAGAAGTGAGACCATCTCGTGCATTCGAGGCATAGTCCTGAGCGGGCGCGGCTGAGATGGAATCCAACGCCGCCGACAAGACCAGAAGCGACCTGAGAAGATGATACGACATGGCCAAAAATTGGACGATACAATCTCTGAACACCGCACCGAGATTCAGAGGGGACCACGGCCAGATATACAAAGGAAGCAGATTGAAACCAGACTGGCGGGTCAGCGCCGTCTCGCACAGGCCTTCTCCCTCCACCAGGGAGCGCCAGACGAAGGGGAGCATGATTGACATCTGGGCACGAGGGCTCCGCAGCTACGTGTCCACAGGATGCGTGCCGGGCACGCAAGAAGATGAACTCATCTCACGCTGGCTGGATGTTGTTTCGTCGAGATGGGGGAGGATAAAAACGGCAGTGGAAAGATTCGAGCTGCCGCTGTGGCTGGGGATGCGGCGCTAGCGACTCCCCGGAAAACACCCGGCCTCTAAACCTCCCTTCAGATCCTAATAGGACTTTGAATAGATGCTATGAGAAACTTAACCAATTGTGTTGTTCAAGAGACGTCAAACCGACATTATATCATGGGATTTATGCTGGAAGCCACACCTGGGCCTGCTTCGCACCGTCTTGGTGAGCACTAAACACCGCTCAACCCTCCCTAAACCCTGGTATAACGTCAAGGTCGCCCATCTCGGGACTTCGCAGCCTGATGAGCGACTCGACTCTCAAAACGGACAGCCTGAGCCACCCGATCTCCTCCAGGATCCCGGATGCGGTGCGCAGCTACCCTCTTTCGGCCAGTACTCTCCAGGTCGGGTGTCTCGACCCGCCGTCACACCATTTGGCAGTGAGTTTATTCACGGCAGTGTTGTCTGTATTCAGTGAGAGCCCGCATGAATCGCAGTCGTTGTCGATGCTAGGATCAGATATTTATCTTTGTTTTGCCTGGGCCATGGTTTCGCAGCATTAGGCAATTCGGTCAAATTTACACGACTTACCAGAGAGCGTCTCTGCTCTTACCATGCCATTTACTTAATACAGGCCATTTAGCACTATATTTGTAGGCCCAAATTGGAGAAAGTATAGTAAAAAGAGTCAATCCGCCGACTCTATCAGTGTTTTCACTGAAGCATCTGCGTTGGTTTGTCCCGCTTCGCTTAACTTTATGCTTAATTATGCCGCTGCATAAACCTCACGACCGACCCTCGAGCATTCCAGGTAAGAAGTTGATTGTTCTCTTGCTGACATTGGGAATAATAAAGTCAGGATACAATCGTCTGAAACAAGCGAAAGAACTCAGCCGTTCACTCAGACTTCACATGATACCGATGAGAGCCACCGTCTCGCAACTCACCCAGCCTGTTCACACCGAGATCAACAAAGTCTTGATAATTGAATCAGCTTATCATTCACTGTCAGCGATCTACATGCTCTCTCCTCCTCCCGTCTCAAAACATCCGCATTACTTTAATCTCTTCAAAAAATATGTAGGGGTATACCAACTCCGTCGAGAAGAAAAATCAAGCTCAACCAAAAACAAAGGAAATCCAGGTTGTGGTCTCAGTCTACGTGTCTAGATGTAGTATATGGCGCCGTCCATATGGTAGTCTTCTCGTTCCTGCTGCTTCCAATGCTATTATCAATGTCATCGCTGGTCCGTATTGTTCCAAGGGTATCAATCTCCTCCAAATGATGAATGCAAAATATGCTCCAAATCTTACTCCTTCAACAATCCCGCTTCAAATGCAATCTTGCGCTGTGTCATTATGTTTCATGGCATCACCTCAACTCCTTCCAAATGTCGTCCACCGCCGAAATATACCCGGCCGACGTTCATTCTCCTCTGTACGAGCAGCGCTCCCTTTCTCCTCTTCCTCCGGTGGCAACACCAACCTATATCTTCTCACACTTCCACGATCATCTTCTTCATCCCCTTCGTGAAACAATACCCGCCTTGAACTCCTGCTCCCAGGCGGGAGTATACAGTCCGGCACCAAACGTATCAGAAACCCTCGTACACCCTTGCTCGCTGCATCGATGGCAGCGTATTCTAGCCTCCGCGTAGAGTCTGATGTCCAGTACTGCACCGTTACCGGTGGAGGGGGTGGAGCAGGTACTTCAGATTCGCGTTCAGCGGTTCGGGGTGGAGAGGTTGGAGGCAGAGACGGGAACTGGTAGAATTGATAAGGTGAACTGGTATGGCGGGTTTGTGGAACCGGTCGAGAAGTTCGAATATATGTCTGTTGGGATATCCCTCTATGAATACTCGTTCTACCAGACGACGAGGTCGTCGTTCTACGACGCGGCCTGGATGGCCTTGTAGAAGATGAAGAGGTTCGTCTTGAGTGTTCACCATCCGCATAACCGGAGTCTTGTCTCGCCATTTTCGTGGATGCAGGTGTTGGGCTCTCGGGACGGGCCTCAGGAGTGGGTGTTGCGGGAGGAGGGAGAGAATACATTTCCATGTTTGTGGTTGATGGTGGAGGATGAGCGTGTGCAGAATGAAAGGTAACTGCGTCTGAGATGGCGGAGAGAGAGGAAAGAGAGCGGTTGTGGTTGTGCCAATGGGGTGGGAGGGCAGAGAGGTGATGTTTTGAGGTTTCTGGGACCATCTCCTACTTGCGTAAGAAGAATACTATTGCGCGTGATTTTGAGTGTGCGTTTGATATTGGATCACTTCGAAACATTCCTTTCCCTTCATATACAGATATTGTTTGTCGATAGGGGAGGCAGAAAAGTCGGAGTTGTGTGCTGTCAAGGTTGTGGGGCAGTGGAGTCTATATGCGATAGAAAGAATCTTAGTCTGCCTGAATCTCACGGAGAAATGGAGATGAAGATGCCAAGACGGATTAAAGTAGTCCTGTTCGTTCGTGACCAGGCGGTGATGTGGTTGTATGGACGGTCGTCTGTCGACTAGGAATGGCGTTGGATCGTGAATGACTGGATTAGGGCGACCCCACTATGTGGCCCTTGTTTTGGTGTGATGCGGCCCGCGGATTAGAGATCTGACCGCCAGAAGGTCACTCACTCCCCTTCGGTTTGGAGGACGGTTCAATGTTCAGAGAGAAAGTTGACGGTGGTTTGCGCGATGAATGTCACTCGGATTGCTTCTTGTCCACTCCAACCAAGTTTCTTGAGCAACAGAAGAGTCGCTGGGGGGGAATGGCGAGGGTGGTGGTTCGCTGCACTGCCAGGAACCAGGCCTCGCTGACCGCCACGAGCTGCACGCTGCCGTGGAAAGGTTGAGCTGCAGGCCTGCAGTAGCGGGGTCGCTGTTGGAGACCTGGGCTGGTGTCGTCGGTCCTCCTGGGTACTTGTTGATGTTGTTGTTGATGTTGTTGATGTTGTTGATGATGAGAAAGAGTGAGGTTGAAATGCATTTAGAGAAGGCAGAGGAATAGTCACTCCCGCCCATCCTCCTCGGGTCAAACGATCATAACAACAACGCGCCTTTTCATAATAGCATGTGAAGAAGACCCTGAAACCCAATCCACTCGTGACAGCGCAGAAGCCCTGAAACTCAGCATTCCCAATGGAAGTCGGCTGTGCCCATGACACGCGCCGCGCATGAACCAATCACCCCATGCGAACCACGCACCAGAAAAGGCCAAGGTGAAACCCCCCATCGTGGGCCAGATATTGGAGAGGCTTCGACCAGCTCCTGCAAATGCTCAGGGGGACGTTCCCGGCGGTCAGCGTGACCGGCTCCGCACGTGCATTCAACTCCAATGTGTGGGTGCGGCCCGTTGCTTGCTGCGAACTGGAGAACGGATGAAGTCAGAATCAAGATTGCGATGCGACTCTACAGTATTGAAGCGGTGAGATACGACTTTGTTGCGGTGAGATGGCATTTCGCTTCGGTATGAGCGGCTGGTTTAGCACACTCTCAATTGTTGGTTCTGCTCTCAACAAGAATATCCAAGAGATGATAACGAAGACTCTTCTAAACCCACTGGATTCTCAGAGCTTTCTTTATAGCATGGTTTCCAGAGCTGACCAAAGGCGCTTCTCAAGGTTTGAGTTTATGTTCGAACTGCCACAACTCAGAACTTCCATCCTATTTCTCAAACTCATGACTCGAGTCACGTGCATCCACCTGGGACGTGAAGAAAGCGCTACAACTGATTCATTGATCGAATTCGATCTGCAAGAGATTTATGCAGCAAAGATACCACGCATTGCGAACTTGCCTGACTTCAAGAAGTTGCTATGCACGTGATTGAATCTCTGTACCTGGTCTCGAGCAATAATAAGCTTCTACCTTCCAAATTGAGCAAAGTGTTTCAAGGTCGCTGCTATGACGCACCTGAGATTGTTTACAGGTCCGAGTGGCCGCACATCTCACAAACACTTATATGAAGGATTCACCTCCGCGCGAGGGCTCAATTACTGCCGTCAGAGATTCCTTTCATCCCCTTTCATATTTTCGTCACCAGCAGGAGACATGCGCGAGTCGGATTTCTACCGCTAAACCTACGCATCCAGGAGATGCTCTTAATTGCACTTATTTCCTTTCTGGCCGTTCTTTTTGGACCTAGTAATGGATGGATGCCAGGTACGGACAAGCACATCGTTGCGACGGATGGGACAAGTTTATTTTCTGGACATGATACCACTTCCCTCCGCCGACGAGATGACAGCAGCATGCGGTCGCTGCCCCAGAAGATCCGTGGGGTGAACCTCGGGTCCCTGTTTGTTTTTGAACCATGGATGGCCAGAGCAGAATGGGAATCCATGGGTTGCGGCAACGCCCAATCCGAGTTCGACTGCGTGCAACAGTTGGGACAAAGGAAAGCCAATCTAGCATTTCAAAACCACTGGAATACTTGGATCACGCTCGAGGATATGCAAAATATCACCAACCTGGGGTTGAATACCGTCAGGATACCAGTGGGGTTCTGGTTAATGGAATCGCTGGTAGGTTCAAATGAGTCTTTTCCTCAAGGCGGGATCCAGTATCTAGAACAGGTCTGCGGCTGGGCAAGCGATGTTGGGTTATTCATCATTCTTGATTTGCATGGCGCGCCTGGAGCGCAGGTAGCCAACAATTCCGAAACTGGCGAAGTGAGTTCAAGATTCTGTCGTGTTTTCCAAGACGCTGACCTAAATTCAGTACGTCCGAACCCCTGGTTTCTACACTTCATTCCAGTACTCCCGAGCAACACAATTCCTGTCGTGGCTTACCAATCTCATCTACCTGAATCGCTCCTTTCGCAACGTTGGAGTCCTCAGCATTGTCAACGAACCGCTCCGCAATTCAACCATCACAACTAGCATGATTGACAACTACTACCCCTCTGCCTATGCTGCTATTCGCGCTGTAGAAGCCCAGCTTCAGATCCCAAAATCTCAATCTCTACACGTGCAAACCATGAACTCTGTCTGGGGATCTGGCGATCCTACCACTAATCTCTCGCTCTCTTCTCCAACCACCTACAACTTGGCATACGACGCACACCGCTACCTCCTCTACAACACCAGTCTTCCTGTCACGCAGAACGCCTACATCTCCGATTCTTGTCAAAACACCTTGCAGAGTTCTTCCGCATCTCAATCTTCTTCGTCAAGTGCTCAACCCCCGACCATCGTCGGCGAATTCTCTCTTGCCGTACCCTCAGCTGCTGCCGCTACCTCTGCATGGAACAATAGAACCAACCTCCAATTCTACAAGGATTGGTTCGCCGCTCAGGTGACCGGATACGAGAAGCACTCTGCGGGATGGGTGTTCTGGAGCTGGAAGACGCAGTTGGGGGATTACCGGTGGGATTTCCAAGATGCAGTGGCTGCCGGCGTGGTTCCGATGGGGTTAAATATCGACACCACTGTGTGCAGTGCTGCTCAGCATTTTGGTGTCGGGACGATATGGTTCTTTGCTTTGTTTGCGGGTTGGAGTTTGCGGTGGTCTCTGTGATAGAGGATCGGGTTTTGGCGTTTGTAGATGGGATCATATAGAATTTAGAGGGCGTTTCGGGTGTCGGTGGAGAAACTTCTACATTTGACTGTAAAAATTATATTGAAATATGAAAATGAAGCACGCTCCTGATTTTTGGACTCCATCTTGACATTTATTCCGTCATCATTGTAAATACACATTTTTTTTACCGTTCAAGATGACGAACCTTTGGAGTGACTCCAGCCCGAAATTCAGCCCTGGAACTTCCTCTAGGTGCTAGAAAAAGGAATGATATTAATGAGTAGGTAAAAAGATGTTGATTCTTTAGAAGAGAACCCGACGTGAAACCCTCATTTATACACGCTCGCCAAGCCGCTCCGTCCCGATCCATCCACAGTGCTGTATCGCACATGAAATGAAGAGCAGCATGCACCACTCCAAAACTACATTAACGATACGCAAACATGTTTCCGCCATGATTTCAGATTCAACTTGACGCCAATCGACCCCATATAAAGGCGACGATCTCGCATTCTACATCGCACATTGAAAACCTCAAGGACAGCAACAACACATCCTACTTACCCACTCAGACACGATGCAGACGCTTATTCCACTCATGGCGCGATTTCTCCTTCTCTTATCCGCGCTCCTCTCCATGTGCGATGCGCTGAATTATCGTGCACATCTCCGCGCTCACCTCCAACGCCGAGGAGCAGTCACCACGGCGGAAACGGCGACCGCTCCACCCAGGTGGCCACTGCCAGCCCGACGAACCTCCCGTCGAGCTCGGACAGCCTAGCAAGTCAGTCGTCTTGGCCACTCCCTATCCAACTTTGTCGCTTGTTAAACACTCACACTATCATGATGATCCTGACTTCTTCATTTATCTCGGTTTCGTGCTGTTGTGCGGCATTGCTCTTGTCATCCTCCTGTTAGTCAATCTTCTGATGACCCATTCCTGCAATTATCTTATACCCACTGATGAAATGAATAGGTTGTGGAACTGCATCAGTGATTGCAATAAGCGATAGCCAAGAGCGCGTCCAGCTGCCGTCGCCCTTCAGTCTGTGATCCCTGGGCCCGCGCCGTAGCTTTACAGGTGCCGTGCTCCTGTCTATTCTTTTAGGCCCTCTCCGGTCCCCCCGCCGGAAACGGAAGCACAGGCCGCGGTGGATAGGAGGAATGGTCAAACTGACCAGCAGGATACTGGTTCGACGAATCTCATCTCGGTATTGCCACAACGGGAAGGGGATAAATAACGAGAACAGGTCACTAGCGGAAGTATCTCTTGGCATGAAGGTCGATGATTTCTATTCGTACAGGTGAAAAGCTGCTTTTAATGTGAATAAGCGTGAGTTGGTATGAGCAATAGTGAGCCAAATCAGAAATAAAGCTTCTGTGAAACAAATTTCAAGCTACTTGTACGCAAATGTCCAAAGCGCTTTTCAAGAGGAGAAAATCTAGGACTATTGAATCAGCATGCTATGTGCGTATATTGATGCTTCTCTATATCCAGTTTGAAGGTGGTTTGGTGTAGCGGTCAGGCTATTCAACCCCTTGCCTCTTGATTGATGGTATTGGTCCACCTAGCATGCAGAACGTGATCTTTTCTTCGGCAACTATAGAGATCAGATTACAGACCCTGCATTGAGCTCATCTGGTGAAATGAATAAGTAACAAATTTCCGAAGAGTATTGTACATCTCGTGGAACGAATAACATATTTCAAAGATTATAGCAAATCTCGTGGAAGGAATAGGTAGTATCTCTCAAAGATTGTAGCAAATCTCCACAGGAATCTTCGCCGAATAACACCCCGAAATCATATTCTGCGCAATCGCATAGCCATTCTCCGTCCCAGCTGGGACATCCGCCGCACAATCATTAACCGTAGATTGAAACCCCCAAGCGCCTCCAACATAGCCATTCTGCGCCTTTGCCGTGACAGTCGTCCAACCCTGCACCAGGTTGGACTTGCTATCGAAGATCGCCACCCGGACGGACCCGTAGTCGAAATGATCGCCGTTGATCTTGATGTACGGGTACGTGTTCGGGCCCGGGTACCAGTCATTGCTCCAGACATTGAGCGACGCAACCCGGTTCCCCGCTTGAGCGTTGTCGTTGGCGGCCTGCGTGCGGGTGGCCGGGAGGACGCATACATGGTCGTTGGGGTAGGCTTCTCGCCATACGTAGCCGTTCACGCATGTGTCGGGGCCGTAGGGTCCGTTGGGGTTGATCCGACCTGGTGCGGCGGCGTTGTCTTCAGCGGTCTGGGTGCGGATGGCGGGCGTGACGCAGACGTAATCGGTGAGCGTTGCTTGACGCCATACCCAGCCTTGCAAACAGGCATTGGGTCCGTAGCAAGTAGCCGATGCAAAGCTCAGGGAAGAAATGAGGGTGAGGATAATGGCAAAATGGCGTATCTTGGACATCTTGGACGGGATATCAAGTCGGAAAAGTTCTTGGGCTGGGAGAAAAATTCACGAAGGCTGGAAATATTTAGTGAAACTACGCTGTAGACTGTGGGGTTTACTTATAGAATCAACTACTTTTCAGCTCACTCTTACAAGAAATTAAGTTTCAATAATCCGATACGAAGGTTGAAGTTCATCTTGGCGCTTGATTGAAAACTAAGCAGCCTATTCTCGCTATTGGTCACAACACCCAAGCCACAACTCCGATGGTTCACATCAAGGAGCCAGAGTCAACCTGGCGCGCACCTCAGCCACGATGAAGGATCGTTCACCTGAGCTAATAATATCGAAATATCGAGCTGGGCCCTCACACGACTCTGAGTATAATCTCCGATGAGGCTGTCGGTGCTGTGTCGGGTTTAGATGGAGTTGGAATCATGAATCATGACAGGCTGCATGGCAGTGCTATTGAGGATATTTTATAGGTAATTACGACTTGAGATCTGGTCTCGTGACATGGCATTCAATAGAGTCAGCAATTTTGAGATTCGTGTGCCCAATCGAAGAATGTAAGGCGAAGCTGTACCAGAGAGGTTTACCGTGCCAAGCATGTATAATTCCATAACTGGTTAGACTTTGCAGAAATCCTGCAAGGTATAATGTGATATTTGTAAGTCTTATTAATGATCGAACCGCTCCTGAATTGACAAAAAATAAACAACCACATGAAGCGATTCAGGTACACTCCGCTCCGACCCGGAAGCATATTCGAGTTCTAGAACTCGCGCCTGGAGGAGGAGATTGGGATTTGAAGGAACAACTTCTATCAGCCGACCTTGACGAAGATCCTGATTACTCGGCCCTGTCGTATGTATGGGGTTCGAGATCAGATCACACAGAAATACGGTGCAACGAGTTCAAGTAGGAAATCACAGAGCGACACCTCTTTGCTGTTTAGCTCTGTAAAAACATTTGCGAATAGGATTGTTGCAGGAATATCCGTCTACGTCCATTGGCGTGACACACGACCTTTTATTATCAAAGGAGAAGCGAAGCAATCCTCACTCCACATACAATATGTATTCAATACAACATATAAATACATCCATAAACGGGAGCAACAGTCAGAATAACTGTCTTAAGTCCTATTTAGGCCCTTGTTATTCATTATTCGACCTCTTTGATAAGCAATCCGATCGAAGATCCAATCCTCTAATCCTTTTTGGGCTCCAAAACACCATTTGCCCTAGAAATCATCCTCTTGTTTACCCCATCACTGGCCTGCACTTTGAATCGGCTACACTAGTAACGTTCCGTATCTTCCTCATTTAGTGGCGAGATATTTCGCTAAGTGTATCATGTGTCTAAAGATATGACCAGGACAATAGAAGCAGAGCGTCACAGTCTTGGGGATTTGATCACTCCATCTACTCACTTGCAACTTCTCACGAAACGTCCGGCCTTTCGCGTCCACGCCCATCTAAGACCGTTCAACGACCAGCTTGATTGCCGATATCTTGTCTTCTTTCTTGCCTTCTTTCATGCGGTCAATAGCCTCCTGGATCCCTTCCTGGCCCTTCTCAGCGAAGACCGGCATGAGGTCGATAGCCTCCTGGATCCCTTCCAGACCCTTCTTGTTGACGACCAAGGGTGGAGGGGCGACCTTTTAGGCTCCCTTGGCCAGAGCCTCGGGCAGGTATCCCTCAAAGGTGGCAAGTGTCGTCTCAAACCAACAGTCGGGGAATGGTTTGAAATTCTCGGCTGTTGGCTGCTTGACGTCCACTCCCTTAGGCACATCATCCAAGTTATCGATGAAATTGGACGATGCAAAGTTGAGCTAGCAGGAATCGTGTCAGCTTCTCGTATGGGAGGTGGAGGCAAAGTGCCTTAATACCTTTTGCTTGGACGCTGCCGCAACCTCGCATGCCGCGACATTGCCATCCTTCAATCCAGCCGCCATGAAGCTACCGGCACATTCGCCTTTGTCGAGCTCTGGGGCGACCTTCTCGGTGACGTCGGTATCTTTATAATCGAAGACCTGGACGGCGCCAAGGCCCTTGACGTAGTCGAAGTTCTTCGACGAACAGGTGGCGATTACGTCGTAGCCTGCAGCCGTAACTAGCTGGATAGCATTGCTGCCAATAGCAGAGCTGCCTCCCCAGACCAAAACGGACTTTCCCGTCTTGGGTACGCCCAGCTTGGGGTAGTCGAGGTGAAGGTAGTCCTTTCCAAACAGGAACATAGCACTGGTAGAGCTGCAGAGGCCGAAAACGACAGCTTCACGGTACGCCATGTCGCCCGGGATTTTGGCCATCAATTTGTTCTCCAGGGCTACAAAGTCTTGAAAGCCGTTATTGGCGGCAAAGCCAAAGACACGGTCACCGACGCAGAACCGGGAGGCGGCGGTAGAGCCCGAAGCCACGGCCTCAACAGTACCGGCAACGTCACAGCCTAGAATAACGGGGTAATTGACCATATTCCTGTCCTGGAGCATATAGTCACAGGGATTGATAGCCCAGGCACGCACCTTGACTAGCACCTCCCTATCCGAGTGGTCGCGGGGTTAGTGTCTCCTCCGAGGTGACACCTAGTTTGCAGTGGGCATAAGCCTCCTCCGGCAGGGCACGTCCTTTGGGCTTTTACAGGGCACAAACATATCTCCCCGCCTCAATTCAGCAAGGACCCCACGATTGAATGATGAAATGAATTATCGGCGGTATTCTACTAAAGAGACAACCGACATAGCGGTACTACCCAAAACAAGATAAATATAGCTTATTTTAAGTATCTGAGATCTTGACTTTATTTTTAAGTTTATCTTCTAGCAATATATGTTCATCATTCACTTATTTTGACTCCGCAGCCGTGAACTCCTACAGTGAGGCGTGATGGGAATGCAAAGAGCTTTGCATTAGTCGACCGTAGGCCTTTTGCTAGGACCTCATGAATAGATCATCACTCCTTTACACTTAATCTACTCCCTTCTACCCTCTTCATTGCCAAACGGTGAACGTCAATACCATCTAAGCATCTGGCATTAATGCCCCACACATCTGGAGGAGCTGTTCTCGGTCGTCTAAAAGGCAATATGCCACACACCTTACAGAAGTAATCTTTGGCAGCCATAGTATTCCACTGATAGACAGAGAGATTTTCAATCGGTGTGAGAAGAGTGAACTCGGATTCTGGAATACGGAAGATGAGTGCCCCGCGGCGGATGCAGATGGTACAGTCACAGATGCCGACTTCGGTAGGAGTGACCTTGACTGTGAAGCGGGTGAGCTTGCAGTGGCAGGAGCCGTGGATGGTCGAGGGCGGGCTGGGTTGACTTGAATTGTTAGATATGCAGAATAGTTCTGGTAGAATCTGATATTGAGAAATGAGGATACCTTGATTTGTCGTCTCCCATTGCTGTAACTGGAAGAAAGTGAATTGGGTTCAACAAATAGTGAATAGAGATTGTGTCGAAGCAACTTAAAATCTCATACATATGATTCTGAATATTATATACAATCTCGCGGTTTACGACACGATCCTTATGAGAAGGTGGGATGTGGAGGGGTTGGAGAGTGGGTGTGAATCACGTGTTTTTGCTGCTTTGAAACTTCCGTCTATCTAATAGTCGGTGCTCTTCCACGCACGGGCAGGCCCTGGTGGTCGGAGAAAGCAAAGGTCCACCCGCAAGCAAAACGTCCACCCTCAAAATTGCGACC
>QYAI01000195.1:0-80629 GCA_003988855.1 Arachnopeziza araneosa
GAATGTGCCCCTTATTCTCCACACTTCGGAAATAAGATCCTGTCGCCCGTGCCGTCCACACATGACAATCGGTTCACGTGATATCCTGCTCATCACACTAGAAAGAGAAGAGCTACTCTTAAACAAGTAGAAGAGCAAAGATCTGGCGAACCTGCGCTTCTACAGTTGCTACGAACTTTCTTCGAAGCAAGCGCTACTATAAATAAAGTTCTCGACCGAGGCGCAATTAAGCTAGCGAGCTTTTCGTATAGAGAACGGTTTGCTGACGCAATTAAAGAAGTAGGGAATTTGGTAGCAGAAGCTGCTTTGATGCAAGAAACGCTCGCAAATCTAAAAAACAAGCTTGAATTCGAAGTTTCACGAAGAAAGATATCAAAGCGACAGATACACAAAGGTAGAGCTATTAATATTGTTGCTGCAAGAGCAAAGATAGCCTAGAGAGTGTAACGGCACGAACACGGATGTGGCTAGTCAAGAGGCATATGGGAGTGCGTTGATTGTCTGAGTACATTCGGTTCATAGGCTAGCTACGAAGGAAAAGAAGAATATGAGGAAAGAAAAACTACACGAGTGAGGTGTGCCTTATGTACAGTAGACTGGAAATGAGGTTCTTATGCCCGAGCTGTCCACGCATGACATTTCATTCACGTGATATCCTGCTCATCACAGAGAGACCAAAAGAAAGCAAGTAAAGCTATTCGGAAAGCAGAGAAACAAATTTAACTTGCTGTTAATAAGGTTAAAAAAGCTTATAAAGCAGCTGGAATTCAAGCTTGCAAAGATATAAAAGCTAATAAAGAGCTATACTAGCAGCAACAGTACGCTAGCGAATTTGCAGATTTACTGCTTTTAGACGATGTTTACGAACCTGATTGCAATTCTACTCTTGCTAAGCTAGAAGCTTTCTAACTACTACCTGCGCTACAACAAGCTCTTATTGTAGCTCAAGAAGCTCAAAAAACTATTGCTAGCGATAAGAATAGCGATTTTTACAGCAATTCAAGCGTTGAAATCACGTTTTTAGCAGAAGAACCTATTAATATTCTATCGAATTCAGAGGCAGAGCGAGGTACGGATTTGCGCCATTTAGAGCTCGACGACGATAATAGTGAGAGCTCTGATAAATCTTCAGTTGATTCTATAGATTCAATTCAGAGGAATGCAGATTTTATCAGTTTTGAATAGTTAAATTGAATAAACAAGTCACTTTGCACTGTTTTTGTGAGCAAAAGTACTTTGATTTTCAATTTCGACCCTCACATCCGTTTGCGGGTTCACATCCGCTTTCGCTGCCCACTTCGCTTCGCTCGTGGGCAGCGCACTGGCTATTACGCTTGAAACATCCATCGTTCCGCTCACTCGGTAAAGCTCTACCCACACCGCCTTCGTTTAGACACCCAGGTTATCACCTTGTCAAGCTCGCTTCTCAGTATCTATTGAAAGGGGGGAGGACATGCTCAGACTGAATTTATTAATCTATAAAAAACTTTTGTATATTATAATATTTTAGAGTTAAGGTACTTGCCTTGTGCACTCTAGCTCTAATTTCAATGCTCTCCCTATAGAACGCTCGAGTCTGAAAGATCGTCAACTCATTAGGCTAGCATCTTAAATAGGAAGGCAAAACAATGGATTCTATACAGTCTTCGCATTCCTAAACTGCCTTAATTTACTGTAGCTTACAGAGACCTCTAATCTATAATAGTATCAATAGATCCGAGAAGCACGCTGTACAACATGATAGTCTTTTCAAACTACGCACCCTCAAAACCATACTGTTTAGTCCATTCGTGGCATTTCTGAATCTCTCCAGGCGCAACCGAGGGCTTATGACTCTGAACAGCTTGAAGAAAATCTTCCACCTTGACTCCGGGATCCATAAGCCGTCCGTCCGGGATATCATCCCAGTTCATCGGTTTCGCTGAAGGTTGTTCCGAATCGCTCGGCATAAAGTAAGTTTCACCCTTTAATCGCATCTAAAAATTCGCAGCATTAGTCTTTCAAAAAATAGTTTTAGCTAAATTGTTGAAGTCTTTCCATGACATACCGGTATGAAATACGTAGCTTGAGTGGCTCTTCTAATAGGGAAAAGCATTGCTTCCTGCGATGCATTGGATATATCACTTCCCGAAAGCCCCTCGGTGCTTTGAGCCAGCAACTGAAGTTGCTCATCAGTGAATGATCGAGCCGCATCTCCACCGTGAATACGGAACAATTGTTTTCTTGCGTTGTCGTCCGGCAGTGGAATGTGGATGCGCTTCTGGAAACGTCTTCGAACCGCTGGATCAAGCTCCCAAGGGCGATTAGTCGCTGCAAGTAGCAAGACCCCACGGTTATCTTTCCCAACTCCGTCGACCTGAACAAGAAACTCGGTCTTCATTCTGGTCGTATGCTCACTTCCACCTCCAGCCCCGTCTCGGTTCCCACATAGAGCATCAATTTCATCGATGAAAATGATAGACGGCTTTTTGTCTCTTGCAAGTTGAAATAGTTGTCGTACAAGCCTATATAGTTAGGCCACAACGTTGTATTTAAAAAGATAGATGCATCACATACCCCTCACTCTCACCTATCCACTTCGACGTCAAATCACCGCTACTGATTGAGAACAGAGTATGATCTACCTCAGTGGCCACTGCTTTAGCAAGATAACTCTTGCCTGTTCCTGGAGGGCCATACATAAGAATAGCTCTCTTCGGTTGCCGCTTCCCTTCAAATAGTTGCGGATGCTTGATAGGAAGGATGATGGCTTCTCGAAGCTCATTTTTGGCCGGCTCCAATCCCGCTACATCGTTCCACTTCACCTTCGGCTTTTCTGTCAAGATCGAACTTTTCAGTGAGTCGCGGAGTTGCAAATCGCCAAATTCTCTGCTCCGCTTATCAAGCTTAGTGGTAGGGTTGGATGGTGTCAAATCGGAGGGAGAACCATAGTTCTTTTGATTTTCAAGCCCTTTATCCGGCAATTCTCTGATCGTTACGTGCTGAGGCGGATGGCCACATCGGTTTGTCGGCACCGCATAGCATGCGGTACAGCAATCTCGATTTCCTCTCTTACAGATGTTGCAAAAGTAAATTTGAGACCCAGCTTCAAATTTGCGATTGCAACGGTCACAGATTACATAGCGATACCATATAAAGTTACTGCTGGGAATTACAAGACTCAACTTGGCGTCGTGTCCACAGTGACTCTCAACATTTCCGTAGCATGCCGGGCAAATGTCAAAATCACCGTTTTTACAGATTTTGCAGTTGTAGATGCAATCGCCAACTTGAAATTTATTGCGACACCTATCGCAGTTAATCAACCCAGTGCTCGTATATCGAAGATGTAACTACCGGATGTTAGTATAGCCTCCGATCCGGTATGTAGTCGCTCACCTGAAGGACACGCCATGGTCGTAGCTTATGGCTGACTGCTTGGCTTGTCTTAGAACATTTACGGCAACAAGCCCAGTTGTCCTGGACGTCACAAAGATAAGTGATATCCCCATAGGTGCCATTACTCCTGCAAATGCCGCAAAAATTATTGGGGACACTTCCTGTTTTCCAAAGAACATCTTCGTTGACCTGGGCACGCAAGTTACCCCAAGCTGTAATCTCAAACATTGCCTCTTTGAACCATTTCAAGTCAAAGTTACGTTTTTCTTTTGCACCCGATATCCACCACCTCTTGGCCATATATCTTGGCAATCCACTGTTTAGCAGAAGTTCGGTTGCGATGAGGCCGCTCATGTGTGCGTCATCGCCGCAAAACTGTGAGAAGTACTCTTGCAACTGAGTCCGAGCTGCGTACGGGATGATGAGAGATGGAAACGGCATTTCGAAGAGCTGGAGCAAAAAGAGCAGCTAATTTGAAAGCGTGTGGCAGGGATGATGATCAACACGGTATCGAGTGGGAGCCGCAATCAACTATTTCTACAATCTAGTCGCAGGGAATCACAAGCAAAGACGGCTACTCAGTAGCGGGGTAAAGACCTCCGGCCAGCTATTTATGCGCTAGTAATTATTGGGTGTAGACGCTATGTAATAAAGACACACCACATGTTAATAGACACAAATATTTAATCACCTGATTCATAAGAAGGTGGGCACACTAGAATCAATACCGTGTAAGGAGGCGTAAGAACAACTGTCGAAGGACATTTGGTAAAGATAGTTAAGTTGAAATCTCTTGCGAGCAAAAAACTCTCTTTTAATTCTCTGATGATTTATCCCGATCCAAATTCACAAACCTATTCTATTTGATCACCAAAACCCGTCATCATTGAATCACAGCGCCACTGACAGCTCCAGTCCCCTGGCCATCAAAACATCGACCCTTTCTTGACTTCTAGGAACAATATCTAACGGAAACCATGTAGGCCGCACAATCGCGTTCGGCGGTTCGATATCCATCCACGGGATGTGATACTCCAAAACCTTGAAGTCTATTAATTTGACCTTGTTGAACATAGTACTTACTCGCCCATACAACGTTATATAAGCATCGATGCGCTTGGCGCTTCGCCATGCTTCCCTATATACCGTGTCTCGCATTGTTTTGCCACGCTGGTCTTGCCCACGAATTCAAAGTATGAAATCTCCTCCTGAAATAATATACTGAAGCAGATCGTAGTGCATCAGGCATCCATTTCGAACTTATCGAGACATACCATCTATCGAATCAAGGGGTGGAGGGCATTACGAACTTTGCCTTCATCTCCTCAGCTCATGTTCTATCGAGGCGGTCAAAATTCATCTTCGCTAAAGCGTCAAGATATCATAAAGTCGAAGCTCAAATCCTACAATTTTTTACCTTTCTAAAGTCGATAAAAACCCCGACAATAAAAGATATCTAGGAGCTCCGTATACTAAGTTTAAAGTGCTTGTTTAGGATGAGTGTTAACATTTTGCGGTTTTGGTTTTTTTTTTGGTTCGGCGAAGACGAATTTTGCCTGCCTCGTATTGACTGAATAATTTCATCATTCTTTCTGAGTCAACTTCTTCTCGTATTTGGCTGCTGAAATCGGTTCTAGTCTACCGGATCCGCGGCAAATAGCACATCAGGTGACATTCGTTATCCTTGACAGTGGCTAAAGAGGTAACCGAGTAAATATGACTATTTTTCGGATTCTTTAAAGCTTGGAAAAGTTCGTTTCTAAACTTGATTGTCTTGAAATCTGAAATTGCTGTCTGTCACTCAGTGGTGTTGCGAAAAGCCAGCGACATTGATTACTAAGCGCCAATTTTGCTTTGACCTCGTACCTGGCACAGCCTCGTTCGTAATCGACGCCCGCTTTATCAGCCTTTCCAAGCTTTTGCAAGTATAGAAATGCTCTTACTCTCGTCGTGATCAGATTCTGTCTACAATGACATGAACAAAGCAACTAGCATGCTTTACACACCTCCTGAACGAACATCCAGACGATGGACAAATTTACGTATCCTGTTCCGCGTTTTCTCGTTCAGCATCCTCACCTGGCTCTTTCTAGCGATTTTCTGGGTTGGCCTCCCTTTTCCTGCCGTCGAACACAACTCTAGATATGCTGTTTCCGTTCTCTACATAGAGAGAGACTGACGAGGGTCTATCCGTGAGTCGATTTGCATTTTATGGTGCAGTCTCTGAGAGATAAAGATGCTAACCACCTTTCACCTAGGTCGAATAGATGGCACATCCCCGCCAATGAGAGACTCGGGTTCGAACTTTCTTACGCCCTCCATCCAGATGTTATACCATATCTCACTCTCTCTGGCTCCGCGACCCAACTTCCCCTCTTTCATCCCAATGTCACAAGCACTCATTCGGAGTGGACTCAACATTTCCAGGCTGTCGCGCGAATCGGGGATACAGATGGGGCCAATTTGCCTTGGTTTCCCTTCGCTGACGCGGTGTTGCTTTTCTGGCAGGTCGACCGAGAAAGCATACCTGTGGAACTTGCAGCACGGTGGCGCCATCTGCCGGACCCACTAGGTGGAGAAATGCATGGTCCCAAGCAACAATTGTCTATCAGTTTATCAAGCACAAAAGTCTGTGATCCGCTTATCGTCATTGAAGTCAAGGAGTCAGGGCATTCGGGGAGGGCATGGCCTGAGATTGAGAATGTCGTGCTAGGAGAGGGTTCTGCTTCACCAAGCCGAACTTACGGAATTCGAGCGTGTATTCTTTATATTCTTGCTCCAGCAACGGTTTTCGCGAACGATTGGCTTGGAGAAATTATTCCAATAGGACTTCGTGCGATTGAGATTGCGTTTACGATTTTCGTATGTGGATTTATGATTGGGGCAACATTGGTGTCTTTGTGGAGGTGTCTCGGAGGACCGAACTTTGAGAAGGTGGTAGAAAAATTTAACGTCATTATACAGAGAGTTGATAGGAGATATCCGCGAATGAGAGTTGGTATTTTGGAAGAGAAAATTGTTTGGCTGTTCGAGAGCAGGAAGGCGCAAGCGATGTTGAGAATATGTAGAGAGGGATGGCATCCTGAGAGAGAAATGGAAGCGGCAGAGGAAACTAACTTGGAAGAGAACGAGTCTTACGAGGGAGATTCTCGAGTCTTATCTATTAATATCAAGGTATAGAATCTCATCTCAGGTCCAATTTATCGGGATATTGTGCTTTTCGGCCCATCCTGATAAGCGCTTCTATTTCAATCGGGAGGATATTGTGCTTTTCGGCCCTTCCAGCACTTTCTGCTCTCATCTGCGGTCTTGCTAGAGAAAGTGGTGGTCCGCTGACGACTGTGGCATTCATTGCTTCGTCTTCTTCCACTAGGCTTGAATGTCTAACTTTCTCAGCGACTTTCGGATTACTAGCCCCGCCCCTCATACCCAGATGTCCCACTGCTCGACGGAAAGGCAAACCCTCCGGGAGACCTTCGTCCCGGCGGCTGTTATACTGACCCCGAGCGTCCCTTGACAATGCACTCGGAACGGTTTGTGGACTGTCACTCATGAGTCGTTGGCTTTTTCCACGCCGGGCTTGTAACTCTACGGAATTCTCCTCAGGGTCCGCCCATATCTGAACAAGATTCTGAAACTGGTCCCTAGCATTACTCTTTCTCGCTCCTTTAGAAGAATTCGCATCTACAACATATGCTGATGCTCTCCAGGATTGACGTAGCAAGATAGACTCATTGTCGCGATCGGATGAGAGTTCTGGAATTCCTGAGATCTCGTCAAGTTCATCTTCGACAGCATCCTGGGCAGCTATGAGAGATTCTGCAACCGTCTGGGCCTCCTCGAGCTCTGCTGCTTTTTCCTCTTTGGATAGCCTGCGCAACATAAGCTATCAGAGCAGTTGCAAGTATGAGGAGAACTGCTCACTTTGGGGAAGTAGATTTCCTTTTATACTCTAAAACATGCAGCATAAGATTCAAGTTTAACTTCATTGAATCCAATTCCTTCTGCATGCGTTGCACATGGCCTCTCTTGAATGTCCACTTTATCTTCGAGATGGCATCTACAGTAGCCTCACCCAAGTCACCCTTAGACCGTTTTTGAAGTTTGCTAATGATACCCGGAAGCTCATCGAACTGTTTTCGGCAATGATCAATGATCTCATACACAGTAGTCAATGCATGAGTGGAGAACCGAGTAGACTCAGCATTCTCCAATGTCGAACCGAGTAGTTTCAATACCGAGCAAAATGTTGATATGCTATTTGCGACACTGGATATCTCTTTCTTCGCTTCGGCGACGGTGCTGCCAAAATCGTATAGGAGGACGGCGAGCTTGGCGCCCGAGGAGGCGATACTGCCTACTGTGCAAAGAGCGGCTATCTCTGCCATGGCGAGTTACGATAATGAGAGTGTAGAATACGAAATTTTAGAAGAAATAGTAGATGAGAAGAATAAGATTCACGTTGATGGAGGGGTAAGGCTACGAGGCGCAGCTCAAGAATGGTGGAGGCTGAGCTGAGGCGTCTTCGCACTTGGCTGAGGCTCGACAGATGATACTGGAAGTTGACAAGAGTTTCGAAAATTGCAACCTTCGAACTCATATATTTAACTATACTGAGCTCATATTTGAATGTAAATCTGAGGCAAATGAACAGTTCGGCCCATCAATTAAACTGCAAGCTGAACCCGCGAAAAATGCATATGGTAGGCGTTCTTGTTTCATTTGAGTAGGCAGTATCTGTGTAGGGAGCTACTCTCAAATATTGATAAATGTCAATAATGGACTTTTACTTTACTCTCATATGGCGTGATTACAAGTATGGAGCAAGCACTTCTTGCAACCTCTTCCAAACTATATCCCCGGCACCCTGGCTTTGCAGTTTCCCCATGACCTTCTCCTGCTGCAGCGCCTCCAATTTCTGATTGATTAAGAACAAAGCCCCGGCATCTGTTTTCTTCATCGTAAGTAACCGCGCTTCACCGGTCTTGAGCGGGATCCCCTTCCTGCCAAACCGCGAACTCGTCAGGAGAAACAAGCTCCTCTCACTGGCATCCTCGATGGATGTGCCCACGATCCAGAAGATCGGCTTCCCGTACCACTTATCCAATATACTGCCCGCGTGGATATCTGTTGGTACGAGGCCGGGGATGCTGAAGATAAATACCACAGAAGGGTTCTCCTCAGCGACACGTGAAAGGGACAGGGTCTTTGCCGTGGCGACATAGTTGATCATGTTCCACATGGTGTAATGACCAGGTTCGTTGAGATCCAGGTCGTCGAGAAAGAGGTTGGCGACTTCGTTGCCGGCTCCTCCAAGGTTGACGATGCGAGGGTTGTTTGGAGAGGCTTTGAGGAGAGGTAGCAAATGGAAGAGAAAGAGCATTCGACCGTAGAAGCATAGGGCGGAGAAGACATCGAGGCCTTCGCTTGTTTCTGCATTTCGTCAAATTTGGTGATATGAAGAGGATGCACCAGTATCGATACTCACTCTCTCGGTCACCAGTCGGAATATATCCTGTGGAGAGGAAGACCGAATCTATGCTTGACTCCTTGGCCTTGATTTCGTTGCATACTCGCTTCACCTCAGCCAAAAGAGACACCTCAGCCTCAAGGAAGATGACGTTGGCATTTTTGTTAGACTCCTTCAACTCGCTGATGAAATTCTGATGCTTCGCTGCATTTCGTCCAATGATGTAGATCTTGATGGTGGTTTTTTGGGCAATCAGGCGAGTCAAAGTGGCTTTGCCAATTCCAGATGTACACCCGATAAATACAGCAGTCTGAGGGGCATTGTCGTTTGTGATTTGAGAGTTTGAGGCTTTAACCTCTGAGATTGTAATTTTAGATGACATATTTAGTCTAAATTTCGGATTAACTCTAAATCAGAGAGAGCATATAGGTTTGTTGAATATTGTGCTTTAGGAGATTCTAGGGTGGGAGAATCGCAGGCGCTGGGAGAAATATGATGGAGTTAACCTCTTCACACCGTGGTCAAGAATGAAGCTAACCACGATTCGTATATCATGATACGAAGCTAACCACGATTCGTATAGAATAACTCCACGAGCCGGAGATAACACCCCATGATCTTTAGCTGCCGGCAGTTGTTCCGCACAGAGTGGAGATAATATGTAGAATCATCTTAATCTCATTCCAAAACTTCGAACCTTGAGCTTTTTCAATTGGTTCGTTAATACCTCTGGAACAAATCTGGCTTGGGAGTCTTGTCACGTTCTACGCTCATACATAGCGCGATAGAGTTTAACTCCATCTTAACTCCGACTCAGGTCAACAAACCAGGGGCAATGTATTGACATGAAAGGTAGTGCAGAAAAGAACAGATATTTGAGAAAAGACCGTCATTGTATGATTATTGGAAAAGGCATTGAAGAGAAAAGCTAAATTCGGGAAGGAGTTGCGAGAGTTGACTGCATCGAGTCCACTAGACAATCCCTGGTTTTACGACAAATTGGACGCATGAATGTTGTATGCGAATTATTTTGTACACTGAAAGGACATTGACGACAGCATTCATATGTGAGAGGCCCCCTCTTGTCTCGCAGAGTAGCCGGATCCATGCTGAGAAAGGGGCTTTTTACGCCAAAGTTGCTGGTCAGCTCGTTACGCAGAGAAGCAGTTACATCCATCTCATCCCCACAAGAAACCACAAGAGTAAAACACCCACCTGTTCCCATCGCAGACCCATACCCACGGCCAACATGCAACCCCACGGCCAGAATCCGCGTTCGTCGGCCGCTGCACGAGCAGCCCCTGTCTCGCACTATCGAAATGTCGGGAGACGCCATAGCGCATTGGCACCGCATTTCCTCGTTGCCCATCCAAAGTCTGGCGCGGCTGGCTGGTCACGCACAACCACAACCACCATGTGGCGGGCGGTGACGAGCGTGGGCGGCCGGATCGGGATAATGGGAGGTATCAATATGGCTGGTGTCCAATCAGCACGCCACGCGTCCAGCGAGGATACCAGGATGCTTTTTCCCCTTCGAGGTGAGAGGTGAGAGGTGAGAGGTGATAGAAGGAGATGGAGGAGGTCGGCGTGCCCGATGTTTGTATCTCCTACTGTACTTGGCTGCGGTGGGCCAGGGGCGTTGACCAACGATCGTTCCGTGGGAAGGGGAGAGATCATCTTGCTCGATGGTCCCGGACGATCACCCGAAGAGAAGACCCAGTGGCGCCATTTACGATCGCGTCGCTCTTCCACTGCAGCAAGAAACGGTGGGGAGTGTGGCATGGGAATTGGTAAGATGCCTTGCATAGTAGTTGGTCGAGATATCAGGACAAGTGTAAAAGCTACGTGAGGCTGAGAGCAGGAGTCAACAGCACATCTCTTTCGCCTTCTTCTCAAATTCATGACATTCTGCAGATGAGTAAGCCACTCAAAACCAGTCTCCGAGAAGAAAGGTTTGAAAGTAGGGGGTTGGAATCAACCGAGATCATTATTTACAAGAATTGGAATTAAAAATATATAATATGTATTTCTGGAGCTCGAATACCGCCATCCCGATTCCGACCTGTGACATGATGCATCTACAAATATCCCATGTTATCATCAACTCTCCTCTCCACCTAGGAGAACAAGAACGGGTTGTTCGTCGGGTTGACTGGGGTAAAGAGACCAGTTGTATCGGTCACTATCGAACCATCCGCCATCGTGAGTTGGAAGACGATCTGTCCTGGTCCGTCGGTGTTTGCCCAGAGGAACAGGACCGGAAGGATATATCCCTTGGTCAAGGTGATGGTGTAAGAAGAGCTCTGAGTCCAGATCGCGTGAGCATCGTAGTTATTGAGACCCCATCCATTCAGTGCGATATCACCGTGGTACATGTACCACTCGTCATCGATCGGGTAGGGAGTGGCGAATGTATATGTTCCCGCGGTGGGAGCGATAAAGAATCCTTTGAATGCAATGGCGATTTGGGTTAGGCATTGAGGAAGAGTCTGATCTGCGATTTGGCTCAAGCAGCCACCATAGTTGATGTCGTTAAAATTCTCATTGAAAGTGCCGTGAGCAATGTAGTTGGTGCCTTGGAAGGGAGAGAGGGTGGGATAGGCGTAACCAGTTGGGAGACCGAGGTTGTTGGGATTATTATATGCGTAGAAGCTTAATCCAGTACCTGGTGTGCCATAAACTGGGTTGAGGGTATAACTGAAAGAGAAACCAATTGTATAGGTGTCGGTTCCAACGGTGGATCCGGTGTTGGTTGCCTGGGAGGGATCCGCAGCGAGGGAGTAGTAGCTACATGTGAAGACTCCCTTCTGTCCGTTCTTGTACAGAACATAGGCAACGAAATAGCGGCAGGTGTCGTAGATTCCAGTTGCGGGTTGTTTAGCTTGATTGGTTTGCGTCGTGGCTAAACATGCTGCAGCACAGACGGAAGGATCGTAAGGCTGAGTTGTAGGAAAGTTTAGCGACCCAAGAAATGACAGAGGAGCGTCAATGACAGCGTTGCCCAGTCCGACAGGGCCTTGAAATCCAGGAATCAGATTCGGACTCGATTTAGTGTATGTGTTCGAGCCAGCAATGGCGGTTTCGAAGATGCGGCGGAATTGACCAATATTTGTTGCCGAACTCGGGGTCAAGTGAGCACCGAACAGAGCGCATTTGAGCCAGACAGTGGAAGGAGGGTTAGTACAGCTGTCACTTGTGGTATAGCCAGGGTCGCGCTCGTAATCTGCTTCTGTTAGTCGATGGAGAGGTAGGGTAATGAAACACGCTTACAGATATTAAAGGAGTTGCATCCTGCAAGAGCAGTGCAATAGGCTGCACAGATGCTTGGATCATAAGAAGTCAATCCCTTGGTGGTATAGGTAAGATATGAAGGATCTGCAGCACTGGCATGGCTGTTGACGAAGACTTGAGAGTATCCATTTGGCGTTTTGGCACTGTTAGCAGCGACGGCATAGATGGAATTGGCAAGAAAGTCTTGGGGAGTATCAGGAGACGTGACGGGACCGTTGCCGGCGGGTTCTAGTGCAGAGCAACCATTTGTCGTTCCAGGTGCAGTATTGATGGGATATGTAGTACCACGTTTTTCGACCGCGTCGGTAGGAGCAGCATCGGCAGTTTCAGTCAGAATCGTAGCAGCAGCCCCTGCAGCGGACGAAGCTGCAGCACTTGGATTGTATGCTGCCGTGGTGGCTTGCACGGCCGTCACTCCCTCTAAAATATATTAGCCATTGCAGCTGCAATCTGAAATGTTCTTTACCTGGAGCAGCGACTGCAGTTGCAGTAGGAACGCTGTTGTAAGCGTCGAGATCAAGATCTTGTCTTTTGTCTAGAGGTGTAGAAAAGGCCACATTGGCCAGGGCAAGTAGCCCGAATGAGTACTTCATAATGAATGACTGAATTGAAAGTAAAGAGTGTGTGGGGTGAGAAATAAGAAATTCAAGAGAATCAGTATGCGAATTTGCCGAGTTGATGAACCAGGCTTTAGGGGTCCTCGCGCACTTATAGCAGAGATTCCAGCCATCATCGAGAAAAGAAACTATTGTGCCCTCGAACGCTAAAATACGACCAAAGATTGAACGCAGATTCAGGCAGCCTGGTCCAGCCGTGCTTGAACTGATCGAGAAGAAAGAGCGCTTGGCTATAACGCCGACCTTGACCAACAGTGACAACATCAACGTGCGCACGCCAGTGTGAGACTTCCTAGGCACGGGGATTATTACAAGCGTTTCCCAAACGTCAAAGAAAGGAGATGCGGATGTAAACAGCTCAGCCAAAAACCGCCTCGTGGGAAGAAATTCCCGTAAGAAGTGGTTGAAATGCCACCAAGATTGAGGCTAATGGAAAGCCTTGGGCCATGGCACCGACAACTATTGAGAAGAAAGCGCCCCTTGAACTATTGGAATGTTTGGCATACCGAACGAGCTTCGCTTATGTAAGGCCCACCAGCAATCACGTTCAGTTAGAGTTCGCTAGAGGAGCTTCGCCATCCCCTGAATCGAGCCACTCAGCCAGCCCTATCAGACAGTCTCATTTTGCACTTCGTGAACGTCAACTGAGTCGAACCTAGCCGCGGGTGCAGAAACGCGTAGTTTCAGGAGGCGTAAACAAGTTGTTCTCAGGAAAGGTATTGTCCATTTTGCGGCCGTCTTTCCAAGCAGCGGGCTCATTCTAGACTCTCACGGCGCTCGGTTCTGCTTGGCTAGCACCTTGGCATCTGATCAATTGAGCTCGAGCTGAAAGAACCAACAAGATTGGAGGTGCTTCATCGGGACAGGGGATGAGGCTAAGACAGTCTTGCGGCGGGATCGATATTTGTGGCGTTGCACTTGTCATCGTGACGTTCCATTGAGCTTAGAGGTTTGTAAACCTGGAGTCGATACACGTGAATGCATGAGCATGTTGATTTACGAGACCAAGCTTCATTGGATCGTTTGCATGTCCAATGGAGCCACTGCTTAACTGTTGTTGCTTGCTTCAAACATCTCCTGGTTTGCTTCAGGCGTTGCTCGAATCCATGGCTCACTGCCCACACCACTCTCACTTCTTGTCCAGAGCCAACGCCGACTTCGTAATAGTCCTGTGAAGAGAGATTCTGAGAACTCAGCAAAGACAGTGACGATATTTGCTTATGACTATCGGTTACATGTTGTAGGGATGAGATTGACGGAAAAAAAAGAGGCCTTGGTTGCTGTCATCTCAAAAGGAGTGCTGCTTACATAACACGCGTATTAGCTAAACGCTCCGGCATTAACTCTCCTGATCTCCTCACTTCATCTTTGCAACACACATCTTTGTTCTACCCTTTCAGCATTCATCCGCCAGACCATGCGTATGAAGTCATCTTGTGTAGTCGTCTCTGCATCCAAATAACACCCGGGAAGATTTTCCATGGTCACGTGTGAGGGGTCTTCCCCTCGCCGAAGCCCTCTTCATCAACACAGAGCAATGCTTCGTCGAAGGCACAAGAAGTCTAGAGCAGGTTGTTTACAGTGTAAGAAGCGCCATGTCAAGGTAAATATCAGTTTCGGGATCTTTTCTCATGTGATCAGCCGTTACTCATATACATACTAGTGTGACGAAAGTCGTCCGGCATGCGTCAACTGCTCCACAGGAAGCATGCACTGCTCCTTTTCTCAACTGGCTAGACCCATAACACCTCCAAAGGAACCAAAGCTTACTCTGTTGGCTATTGCGCCAAAGACTACATCAACAAGTTCGACATCCTCAAGCCCTCAACCTCTACTCGTACAGGCTGAGCCTTACGTCAATGCCACACATGTGGAACTCTTCTATTGGATTATTGAGAGCAAGGACTGGGCTTTCCAAGATGAAGAGCACAAGGCAGCTCGACCACACGTGTTGAAACACGCCTTCGCCCATCCATTCCTTTTGAACGAGCTTCTCGCTGTTTCAGCATTGCATCTTAGCACTTGCCGGCCAGCACAACGATCCATCTATCGTGAAGAAGCTACTCGTTTGCAATCTCACGCTTTACGCATGTTTAATGAGACCATACGAGATCTGGATCTTCAGAATATCATCCCAACATTCCTTTTCTCGGTTCTTCAAGGTATGGCAACCTTCTTTGAAACATTTCACGAGCCATCGTATGGGGCGAGGGACTGGAAATTCTTCGAGAACGTCGTACAATCTCTCCGACTTCTCCAAGGCGTCCGTTCCATTGTCGTGGGTTGGTGGGATTTCCTGATCATCTCTGATATCAAAGCTATTTTGAAAGAGGAGACACCAACTTCCGGTTGGAATGACGAGATTGTCGATGGATTCGAAGCTTTCCGGATTGACATTCTTCAGTCTTCTAGCCTGGACCAGGCAGAGAGGGCGGTATGCGATCAAGCGATGGAGGAGTTGGTCTTGGTATATAAGTATGCGTTTGGATTGGGTGCAAGGTCCGAGATCTCATTACAGAGTCAACGTGTGGCTAAATACGCCACCAAGTGGTTGATGATGGTACCGCTGCCTTTTACAGAGCTTCTTGTTGGACGAAAACCCGAGGCGTTGATGATCCTGGCTTATTTTGCCGTCATGCTCCATAAGCTGCGGTCCTGTTGGGTGGTTGGAAGCGCTGGAAAACAGCTTCTGTTAGCTGTTGAATCTCACCTGGAACCATCGTGGTATGCCATGTTATCGTGGCCCAAATCCGTCACCGAAGCAGATGGATAAGAGATGTCTCTCTGGGCATTATCTGGCGGACGCCAAGAAGAATCCATCCTCAACCCCCTCCACCCTTGTGAGAAATGATAGTCGACGCGATTGATGCCACTGGCGGTCGTGGGTGAGAATTAGGCACCAGGTTGGGTATATTTGGGGCCTTTAATCTACTGTACTTGTTCTTATGCAGGTCGGGGGAGATATGACTCCGTTGGGTAATTAGGGTGGGAGATTTCTTACGTGCTGCTTGCTCCGACTGGGCGGACTGGGCGGACTGGGGGGACTGGGGGGACGGGCAGATCTCACGTCAAGGCGAGAACCGGCCGAACGTCGGACGAAGGTTAAAGCCTTAAAGTCCATAACCAAAGCGCAGCGCGGACGCTTCGGGGCTATCGGACCAACACGTCAAAACTCCTGTGCCTTGCATCCACGCTAATCCTGATTGGGCACGGCCGCTTACATCATTTTCCTTGTGCTGATGGACCATAAGCCCTAGAGCCACACCACAATGGCTGAAAGGCTGTCGAAGCCCCTTCTCCTTCGGCGGAACAAGGCCAGGCGGGCTGACCGTATGACAAACAAACACACCCATTCCGAAACGGCGGGTGCTGGTTGGAATGTGGTCCGGAAATCGAAATGGACCGCTGTCCGGGCGTGCTACATCCACCCTAGCTCCGCCTCTCTTAAAGATTGACCTCGCGCTCCAGCTGGCCTGCGAACGAGTCTTCCTGATCGAATGCCAAACCTTGAGGATATATCTCCCACCACAAACCCGTCCGTGTTGCATTCTTCATTCCTTTCTTCTTGAGCTGCTGCCGCTGCCGCCGCCGCCGTCTTCGTCGCGCTCTTCGCTCTTCGCTCTTCGCTCTTCGCTCTTCACTCTTCCGTGATCCTCACCAAAATACATCAATCAATCAATCAATCAATCAATCAATCAATCAATCAATCAATGAGCGCCTCATCTTCCGTCATGGCATCCACCACTACTGGCCTTCATCTCGACAGCGAGAAGAAGGAGGAGGAACCCGCATCCGATGCAAACACCATGGTCGAAAACTACGACAACACCAAACCTGAACCCGATGCTGATGACGATACTGATCCCGATGCGCACGCCAGACGTCTACAGGCAGTCCAATCAGCAGTATCAGAACTGGCTGAGGGCGACTATCCCAAAGGCCTCCAATTTTTCTTCATTCTCCTTGCCCTCATTCTCTCCATCTTCATGGTCGCGCTGGACTTGGTATGACTGCGTCACCCACCACCACCTCCTCCTCGTACTAACCGTGCTCAGACCATCGTCGCAACCGCTATCCCAAAGATCACGGATCGATTTCACAGCGTTTCCCAGATTGGATGGTATGGTTCGGCCTTCTTCTTGACTGTCGCCTCCTTTACATCGCCCTGGGGCAAAGCATTCAAGTACTTCACCTTGAAATGGACCTACCTGCTCGCCGTCTTCATCTTTGAGTTGGGCAGTCTTATCTGTGGTATGTAGTTCTCGTCACCTGGTCGACACGCGCTAATTGGCTCCAGCCGTCGCACCATCAAGTACATCCCTCATCGTAGGACGTGCCATTGCAGGCTTAGGTGCTGCTGGTGTTGCATCTGGCGCTTTCATTCTCGTCGCTTTCATTGCTCCGCCAGCCAAGCGTCCAGCATATCTAGGCATCATTGGTGCAGCGTACGGTATTTCCGCTGTCATCGGTCCCCTCCTCGGAGGCGTCTTTACCGAAAAGCTCAGTTGGAGATGGTGCTTTTACATGTGAGGCTCTCTCGCTAATAATCATGTCAATAAAGCTCATGATGATTAGTAACCTTCCAGTTGGTGGTTTGGCCGCTGCAATTCTTGTCATCTTCTTCCGACTACCAGCGCATATCAAGCCAGCAGAAGCGACATTCCGGGAGAAGATGCTTCAGTTGGACCCCATTGGTATTGTTCTCATCATGGCGGCCGTCGTTTGTTACGTGCTTGCTCTGCAGTGGGGTGGAGTCACCCTGCCATGGAGTGATTCCAAAGTCATCGGACTTCTTGTTGGATTTGTCCTGCTCTTGATAGCTTTTGGTATCGAGCAATGGTGGCAAGGTGAGCGGGCCATGTTGCCGAAGCGACTCTTCAAGATCCGATACATCCACCAAGGAATGGCCTACTCCTTCACCATCGCAGGAAGCTATTTCCTCGTCTTATATTTCCTTCCCATCTACTTTCAGGTCATCGACAATGTCTCTCCCATTCAAAGTGGAGTCCGAAATTTACCGTTGATCCTCGCCATCACACTCGCAACCATCTGCTCTGGCGTCGGAATCACCATAACCGGTCGCCCGATGCCTTTCATGGTCGCCGCAGGTGCTCTCGCTTCCATCGGAGTCGGTCTGCTTTACACTCTGACTATCGGTTCGTCATCCGCAAAATGGATCGGTTACCAAGTCCTCGTCGGCCTTGGACTCGGTCTCGGGTTCCAAGTACCCGTCTCAGCAGTCCAAGCCACCCTTCCACAGATTGACATTCCATCTGGATCAGCCATGATCATTTGTTCGTCTCTCCTCCCTCTTCCTATCTATACATACTAACATGCTTACCCAGTCATCCAAACCATCGGCGGAGCCTTCCTCGTCTCCGCAGGAGAGAGCGCCTTCGAAGCAACCCTCACGAAGAAGATCCGGCAGCTCGATCCCACGATCGACCCCCTCAAAGTCATCGGCACGGGCGCCACCGACATCCGCACAGTCTTTGCCGCCAGGGACATCCCCTTCATCCTGCAAGCGTACGTCAAGGGTATCCAGACCGCCTTCATCGTTGCCATAGCCCTGGCCTCGCTATGCACCGCCATTGCCTTCTACGCACAGATTGAAAAGATGGTACCAGCCGACACGCCAACCGAAGCCAAGGAGCGTGCCAAGACCACGGACACCGAGGACGTGGTCTAGTGTAGCAAAATAATATCTTCCCTTTGTCTGTTTGACTCTTGTAATTTATACCTATCCGACTTATTCAACTCATGAATTTTGAAGGTGTAGCAGGCGGGTGTCTTGTATTTCTGGTATGCTGTCGCGCAGGGGGAGGGGTTTACAGCATGGCTGGGCGTGGATCAAAATGGGATCTTAGAGCTTAGACGGAGATAGAAATTTTAATGATACCATCCAAGCTCATTCTATCTCTATCTCAATACGTGAACTTGAAGCATGGTGCGTCTTTTCTCCTAGCTGGATGGTTTGAGGTGGTCTAGCCTCAGTTCGCTTGAGGTCGGTCCACCTCGCCACTCGTACCCAGTACCTAGGTACCTAGATACATCACCGTATCCATCGTACGGTTTGCCTTCTCGCTTCTCGTTCTCGCTCGTCGCCTTCGCTCTCTATACGTCTGCCGCGAGTGAACGTCGCGTGGAAACAGCAGTGATGCATCCGTGGTGCTCTCGCAGGGTTTGCCACGCGTTATCAGTTTACAGGTCTCATTGTGCGGATCATTACGGGAGTTTAATTGTTGAGCACGATGGACATGGATACCGTTGCTGCTTCAGCGGGCTACACCACTACAGCCATCCCCGCTACCGCACCGGCGAGGGCCATCCATGGCGCTGGCGTGATTACGGCTCTCGCCGCGTTGTGGCTCGATGTGCCGGTTGCGCTCCCCGCCGTGCCACTCCCGCTCTTTGAAGATGTCGTCCTCGACGATGCCCCCCCTGTGCCCGTCGCGTTCCTGCTCGCCGTTAACGTGGGGCTGGTCATCGCCACGGTCCCGGTCGTGCCTGCGAGGACGGCTAGCGTGGCCGTGTAGATGTCCTCGGAGAACCAGGCGCTCCCCCCGGCGTACGTCGCCGTCGTCGTGTACGGGACCGCGTACACGGTGCTCGAGGACGTGGCGGCCGTGCCGTTGGCGGCCGACGCCGTGTATGTCTCTGAACAGGTCCCGGTTGTGGGGAAGGGGGTGCCGGTGAGCGTGCAGCCGGTGGTCTGGTATCTACGGGTGCAGTTTAGCATGGTGGATTAGGTTGGGAGGGGAAGGGAAACGTACTCGTATCCATCGTTGAAGATTATTTCCATGGCTTTCACGGCATTAGTTTTTTTGGGTCTTGAATAGCGAGGAGTGAGAACACACTCTTTGGACTGGTGATCAGAGTCATAGATGTCCATCCCGTATCACCGAAACATTGGGCTGCCGTTTCGTCGAGACATGGTACGCCGTAAGTGGATTGCGCTCCGGACTATGCATTTCAATCCCATCAGCATAGTTCTCCCTCCCAATTTGGAAAAATTGGAGTCGCACTTACAGAACCGAGAAAGGTGGCCGGATACTGGAAATAATCATCGACGTCCGTGGTAGCCCAAGCTACAAACGGTATCTCCTGCACAGATCAGCATCCTTTCATTCTTGTCTCCTCCTCGATGCCCACGCATTCAGCGCGCATCGGGACGAAAAGCAGCGGGACATGCATACATCAGCAGTATAACTCGCGTTCGGCGACGGCGACGGATCCTGCGCTCCCCGCACCACCACAGCCCACAGCGAGAGGGCCGTCCCGAGATGTCTCATCGTGCGCGATGATGGGCGTGTTTGCGAGACGACGACGACGACAATTGCAAACACATTCTGGGCGCGCGCGCATGCTTATTTATGACCGAGGTGAGGTTGGGAAATTAGACAAAGGGTCTGGATGGGATGGGATGGGAGGGGTTTGCTCAGGTACAATCTTGGCTGTAATATGGATAAGGTGGATAAAGGCTGGTTGGAGCGGCGGGATGGGGTGAGTAGGCGAATGAGTGCAGAGAACGCGGTGCTGCGTCAGGGAGGGACCAGGCTAAGCGAACCAGCGCCTCCTAATCGGATTGCGTGTGGTATTTGGGGTTATATTTCTGGTTACTTTATTTGTGGATATAGAGATGCTGTGAGAATAAGATTTACAATTTTGAGTTGATTCAAATTCTAGGCTAGAATTGTTTCGAGGTTTGTGTTCAGATAGAAGACCTAGGAGCCAGGAGTGCATCCCCCTCTTCTCTATTTATATGTATTTACAGATAGATGCGGATAAAGTCTGCAAGAAATCTATCGTCATTAAACTGCATTTCTCTATATATATTGTGCAGAGATAACCTAAATAAAAGAAGACAACGCCATCCAATCCAAACAAACGGGTATCCAAACTCCATGTTTAACTTCCCTCCAATTCAAATCTAACATCCTATTTGGTAGTAATCTGTAAAAATCCTGTCCTGGCGCCGAAGAATGCGACTGTCTTGGTGTTGAGACCAATAGCCTTATACTCATGTTGTATGGTTTGCTGTCTATTCGCGGTGCGTGGCTTGAGATTGTGGAATAGAGTCGCGGGAGAGGCGTCAAGCCACCGACGAGGAGGGAGGAGGGAGAAGTGATCGGGGCGAGGTTCTCCCGACACCACCACTGAAATGGCTCGGCTTTTACTAGGCACACACCCCCTCTATGTGTTGATCAATGTCAGCGCTGGATGCTCAATCGGCTGCCTAACGACGACCTCAATAAAGAGCATCCAAGAGCAGCAGCGGTTGGGAATACACAGAGGATATAAGACTTTACCACCTTCTTCTCCCTGCATTGGCCATGTCACACATCCCGCCCGTCACAATTTCGGAGGCTCCAGCGACTGGGAGTGGTCCATCTGGCGGTGCCTTATCGGCCTCCGAAAACCACGCGAGCCACGTGACTCTCGCACCGTCCCAAGGGAATCTGAACTCTCCTGCTCCACCATCCTCAGCCAAGATCTCGCCACGGTACGTCCTTTCTCGGACACTCAGCTGCAACATGTATGAATCAAGTTGACTAACTCCAAGCCTGGCATTAGGTCATGCGTCGTCTGTCGCACCCGAAAGGTCCGTTGTGACAAACTATCACCATGCTCTACCTGTCGGAAGGCTGGTGTGACTTGCGTCTATCCAAACACTGCGGACAGACCACCTCGATGGGCACGTCGTCTAGCAGCAGCGAGCGCGCAGGCGCCCCGAGACCCTGACCCTGCTGCTGCCCAGGTTATGGATAGACTACGAAGCCTGGAGAGTATGGTTAAAGACCTGAGCGGCCAGCTGGAGCAGGCAAATGCTGCCGCCAGTGTTGCGGCCAGCGGGTCATCTGGGGTTAATTCTCCTGAGAGCACTACGCAAGATCCTGACGCGGATCATCAGAGGGAAGCAGCATCCAGCAGCATGCAGAAACAGTTTGGAAGGTTGGTCCTCAAAGATGCGAATCGAAGTCGTTATGTGAGCAGCGGCTTCTGGTCACGAATTAATGACGAGGTATGTCAGGTTCGAGATCAACAGTGAATGGAATCGGCGAAGCTAATCTCACTCAGCTTGATGGACTCAAGATGGAGAGTCAAGGACTTGGAGCGGACCCGGATACGTCAGAAGACGAAGGCGAGAACGAAGCCTCGCCTGGAAAGTCTCCAGCATCCACCCAAGAACTCCAACGCGCCTCTTCAGAACGGCATGGGTTTTTATTTGGACATAGTTTGAGGTCCTCGACCACCGACCTCCGCGAGTTTCATCCACTACCATCACAGATACCGTTTCTTCTGGACGTGTTCTGCGAAAATGTCAATCAAATCATCCGAATTGTTCACGTTCCAACGGCTGAGAAGATGGTCCGTCAGCTACGCACGAGTGGCGTCACAAGTTTGACACCAGCCAACGAGGCTCTGATGTTCTCGATATACTACGCAGCTATAACCTCGATGGAGGAGGAAGATGTTTTGACAAATTTTGGGTTGAGCAAAACCGATCTCAATCTCAAGTACCGTACCGGCTTGGAGTATGCACTCGCTAAAGCTGATTTCCTCAACGTCCCTGATTTAGTGCTGGTACAAGCATTCATCATCTTCATCGCCTTGCTTCGTCGCCATGATAGCCCAAGATTCGTGTGGATGATGACAGGTCTCGCTATCAGGATGGCCCAGGCTTTAGGTTTACAACGCGATGGAGAAAATTTCAAGAACTTATCACCTTACGATAGCGAGATGCGACGAAGGGTTTGGTGGGCCATTGTCATGCTGGATATGAGAGCTTCTGAAGATCAAGGTATGGAGAACACAATCATACGAAGCAGCTATGACACGAAACTTCCTTTGAATATCAACGACGCAGATATTGGGCCCGAATCGACCGAGATGCCAACCGAGCGTGAAGGAATCACTGATATGACATATTCGCTTGTCAACTTCGAGATAAGTGAAGTTGTGAGGCGGTTGATGGCCCAAAGTGGTGGGATGGAAGAGCATAGCCGTCTACTTGAAGAACTGTACCAGAAAGTTGATAGCCGCTATCTGCAGTTCTCAGAGCAAACTGGCAATGTTGCCTACTGGATACTGATAATTATCACCCGACTAGTGATGGCAAAATTGACACTCCTCGTCTACATGCCCGTTCTCTTTTCTTCGCCAAGCGAGAATTTCTCGGAGAATATCAAAAATAAGCTTCTGGTCGCCGCCATCGAGATTGCAGAATACAATCATGCTCTGAATGCGGAACAAGCAGCCCGTCAGTGGCGTTGGATATATCAGACTTACACTCATTGGTACTCTATCGTTTACCTCTTGCTTGAGAGCTCTCGGCGGCCCTGGTCTCCCATCGTTGAACGAGCTTGGGTAGCACTGCATAGTCAGTGGTTGATTCCGCCGCAGTCCAACTTGGACAAAAATACGCGAGTATGGGTTCCCTTACGAAAGCTTATGGCTAAGGCTAGAAAAAATCGCGACGCAGAGATTCAGAGATTACAAAACGATCCACAAGCTGCCGAGAAGCTACAGAGAGAGGACCAAAACTTTCCGATTCCGGAGAGTCCCGGGCCGTTTCCAGCTGGGTCCAATGCTGTTGAACTCTTTCGCGATATGTGGCGCCAGCTTGTGGGGCTACCAGAAAGTTTTGGAAACATCAAGCGGACAAGTGAGCAAGCTATACGAAAGCCAGCAGACACAAATATTATACCCGCGGATAGAGATGGCGATTTAGAATATAAGCCGACCTTTGAGCCAACGTATCTTGGTGATGGCGGGTTTCAAACAAATCAAAGCCCATCAAACTACTCGTCGTCAAACTTCCAGCCAGAAATTTCAACAAATATTCAAACCAATTTTGCAATGGATCCTATCTCAGATTTTTCATATAATACAGTTCCCACAGCTGAGACTACCTGGCCTGTTGGTAGTTTCGGCCCAGGTTTTGTTCCTTTCCTTTGGGGTGATACGGATCCGTCGGTGGATGTTTTCTCAAATATGAACATGGATGCCATCGATGTTAATATGAACTTGGATGGAGAAGTGGACTGGTACAATTGGGTTGAATCTGCAAAGGGTATGGAGTAGATATAGGCTAATTGCCATTGGCAGCATCGCCCTTCAATTTTGACTTCGGGGTCTTATACCCTTTCCCATTCGGAGCTAGGAACTCGCGATAGCTAATAATGTGAGAATTTGTTTCGAACTTTGTCCGATAATTTAGGCGATCTGAAAGGTAGACCGCACCTAGTCAACGAGAAAGCACCGGTAGGTATTTGTGGTTCAATCATTGGCCCAATCGTTGTAGCCACATGGTATTTCTGCAGCACGTCAGAGCATGACTGATCTCAACTGGAGTTGATTATGGTGCTATACAGTCTGGGGTTCTCATAATCACAGGCCTGATGTGCAAATTTGATTGGGATCCCATCTGGGACGACGACGGTGACAACTCGTTCGATTCCAGAGCTAGCGGGCGCGGAGTCGCAGGCTACGCAGATGTGATCCAGAACACCGGTCTCTCTGCTGGTAAAGATGGTGATCTCTGGGCTTTCCTTATCGCATGCAACCTCAGAGATCCATGGACAGCCGACGGTTCGGATTGATCCTCCTCCCAGTAAGCGACGATGAGTTTTGCCGCGTCGGTCATTTTGTTTGCAACTCGACCTACCGATGGAGCGAGAATGAGGATCCTGCCCGTAATTTCCACGCAAGGACTGTCAAGATTATCTGAAGCACTCGTGAATAGACGATTTGGTGGAGCGGGCGGGGCGGAGACGGATTGGGAGGAGCGGGTTCTGGTTAGTGCATCAGGGCGAGATGAATCTATGTTTTGAAACTATAAAATATCAAACTTTCAGGTACGGTGATTACTCGCTTACTCTTTGATTCTAACTTACTTAGTAGCTGGTATGGAAACATATCGAGATGACAGAGAACAAGTTGATCAATTCTGGCTATTAACCTTACTTCTGCTTAACTTTGGTCTAATTCTCATGATTGTATCTAACACCTCTAATTTTAAGACCCGTCTAATCATCTTCAAGTGGCTTCTTGTCTACCCTGAACTAGATCTCTCTAGAAACTCCAGCGCCATCTCTAAGAATGCCCAGAAGCGGCCAACCGTGCTACTTCCCGAGCAGCGACGTCACGACCGACCGATCTCCTCGCGCGCTCTCCAAACGCCGTCGCAGTCCTCCTCATGGACGAGCTGTCCGGGCCGTCATCGAGCACAGACAGGACGGCCTGCTGGATACACGCAGCGGTCCAGTCCGGACTCGTGGCGCGACATGCCCAGACGCCGATGTCCAGGTTCTCGACCAGCTGCGCGTAGTCGTACAGGTCGACCCATTGCGGGAGGATGATCTGGGGGACGCCGCCGCTGGTGTGATGGGTTAGTCTTGGGGCTGAAGAGACAGGGGATTGATACGTACCCGAGCGCGTCGTGGAAGCAGCCTGCGCCGCCGTGGTGCACGAATGCTGATATGTGACCGCGCTGCAGCAGAGTCGGTGGTTCGACCTCGAGCCACTTCTCGATCCGCAGGCGCCCGGCTGAGTTGCGTACCGCGGTCTCCAGGAAGGAATCGTCGAACTCCTCGAGCTTGTCTACTTTCCACAGGACCTGCACGTCGGTCTCTCTCAGGACGTGCTGCACGGCCTCGAGCATCACTTTCATCTGGTGCTCGAGATACTTGAAGCCGCTGCCCAGGCTGATCAGCACCGTCGGGTGCTCTGTCCACTGGAGCAGCTCTGCTGCGGCGGGAGTCTCCTCCTCCAACCCGGCGAGGTTGATGGGGCCTGTCAGCGTCACGTTCGTCGGCATCCTCACCAGCGGGAGATGCGCCCCGGGCAGTGTCTGCGTCAACCACGGCACGTCCGGGCGATACAGCCCCATGAAGTCGATGGGGTTCTGGATGCCCTTCTCCTTGAGCCGTCTGATCTTCGCCGTCACGGCGGGCATGTGGAGCAGCCCCCGGATGATCTTGAAGTTGATGTAGACGTTGGACGGGATGAGGCGCCACGGCACGGGATAGGGGAATCCTGAGCCCAGGGCGGGATACTTCCAGAACATGGTCCACCCGGGCTGCTGCGCCGGGAGCATGTCGGACAAGATATTGGGCGTGATCAGGGCGTGCAGGCGGCGCGCGTCCCGCACGGCGTCGACCGCGGGCCCGAAGAAGGTGTCGATGATGACGACGGCCGGGTCGACGTCCTCAATCACCCCCCGGCAGTCCTGGTAGAGATCCCAATACTCCTCGGCGGGCCACGGGGCGACGCAGTACGCGATGTTCTTGGCAAAGTAGTCGCCCACGCTGGCGCCCGGGGCGTGCGTCATGCTGGTCTGGCTGCCCATGACCTGCATCAGCGTATCGACGTATCCGAGTCCGGCGAGCGGGTGGAAGACGACGTCCTGGGCCGGCGATCCCCGCTGGATCGCGAGGCGGGAGATCTGCTGCAGCCGCCGGGCCGTCTTGGGGAAGGATGCGTAGTGGACCGCGACCTCGGGATGCTTCTCCAGCAGGGCGTATATGGTCGAGAGGTGCACGTTGTAGAAGCCCGGGTGCTCGTTTGTGAGGAAGAGGACGGTGTTGTTCTTGCCCTGCACCGACTGATATAAGAAGCGGTCGTCTTCCGCTCTGTACCAGGAGAGCAGGTATGCGCCGAGGCCCACCAGCAAGGCGACGACAGTTGCTTGTCGAAACATGGTGGATGTCCTTTCTTGAAGTGAGGAATTGTTTTGTTTTGTTTGTGCCTTAAGTAAACATCCTAACGTAGTATTAAGAGCACTAAGACGTTGAGCTGGCTGAGATGCTACAGCTCGTACATAAGCACTAAGCTTATTTGGTAGAGTTGGAGCGCTTAGTCATCGCTCACCACCATTCAAGATGACTCTCGAGACTGATATTCATGGTGGAGTTCATTCTCACACTTCAAATCCTCTGCTTAGATCTCTTGTTATTTCTAAAAGAAATCTAATACTGATATGAGAACATCTGATAACATTTCATACATGAGCAAGCATCGATTTTACTTGCGGTTAATATCCGTCACAGACCTAATTTCTCATCCACCTCTGCTGCTTGACTCCGGGTGGATTGCGTCCTCTTCTTCATGAACCTCCCTATCGCCATCATTGGAAAGTAATGCCGGTAGAAGTCGTACCTGAGCATAAAATGATTGGGAAAGCCCGTCCCCGTAAAGCAGGTTTCCGGCCAGGACCGTCCCGGACCCTTTAGATGCCCGTCTTCTCTCACCTCGCCGTTCTGTGGCTTCGTGTGGGCGTGGCTCGAATCTGTTTGTGTTTGTGTGAGATGTCGAATGCCACGAATAATGCAGTCCGCATCCGCACTGCGGTGGGTTAAGAGTGCCATCAATGCCCAAGCCGTCTGTGATGGGGTTGAGTCTTCCACTGCCAGACCCCTGATGTGGTCTTTGTCGAGCTGAGCTGATTCCGGTGGTGGGTGTTTGTATGAGAGCGTCGATTCGCCCCATCCGCCGTCTGGGTTCTGCCAGCTCTCGAGGAAGTCCAGGCCGTTGGAGATTGCGTGATCCAGCGACTGGTAACCTTTGCGATTCTGGAAATGTTCCATGCTGCACAATACATTGCTGGTACCGTAGATGTAGTTAACGCCCCATCTCCCGTACCAAGATCCATCCGGCTCCTGTTGCTGGAGAAGAAAGCTGAGTCCCCGCGAACTGGCGTCGCTCAACCGCTTCACGAAGTTCGGTTGAAATAGAGTCGTGTCTTGACTTTCCAGAGCTGATAACATTAGACCGAAAGCTTCAACTACCCGCCCTGTCATATCTGGCGTCGATGGATCACATAGAGCGTTCATGTCTGAGAATGGTATTTTGTTGAGGAACAGGTAGTTGTTGTCAACATCAAATGCTGCCCATCCTCCATCGGAGTTCTGCATTCCAAGGATCCATTCCGTTGCAGCAATGACGCACTCGGAGCCGACCGACGAGCTATCTTCCTTGATAAAGGCAATAATCACAGCTGCTGTATCGTCCATGTCGGGATACCACGCATTGAAGTATTCGAAGCTAAAACCGCCGGCGTTGATTAACGGCTTGTATATCCGCCAGTCGCCCTCCGAGCCCAGGATCTGGCGCGGCCGCACCCATTCGAGAGCTTTCTTCACCGTCCTCTCGACGTCCGCTCTCTCATCCTCACGGCCCACACACGAGTCGAGGAGACCAATAGACATAAATACGGTATCCCAGACAGGTGAAACAGTCGCCTGAACTCGCTTTCCCATCTCGTCGTGGATTGCAAATCGTTCTACCGCCTTCAGACCTCGAATCGTACGCGGATCATCCAGAGGAATGCCTTCGAGGTACATGGCGATTAACCCCATATGCATCGACGAGAAAATCCCAGCCCAGTCTCCTTCTTTCTCTTGATGTTTCAGTACCCACTCCATACATTTGCCAATGGCAAACCTTCTGATTGAAGAGAAGGCAAATCCGAATGGGGAAAGATAGTACAGCATACTATCAAATGATTTTGCGTTCAAACCCATCCAATCCCTCCGCCATAGCATATCCAAATAAGAAGGCGAATACGGTACATCTTTCCTATCCGGCTTCAACCATAACTCATCTAGATAATCATTATCCGCCTTTCTCCCATTAGGAAGCTTAAAAATGGGTTTATGATTGGCTACAACCAGAAGTGGAACAATTGTGCTTCGGGCCCAAGAAGAGAACCGATATATGCTGACCGGAGCCCAGGCCGGAATCAGGATGGCCTCGGCCGGCAGCTGTGGCACGGCGCTCCACGGGAACAGGCCAAACATGGCGAAATAGATACGTGTCAAGATACGAACAGCACTCACGCCGCCTTTACTCAAGATGAATTCCCGCGCCAACTCCATCGCAGGTATTGTGGCGGCGATGCCCAGGAGACGCAGTGCGAGATATGCCTCTGCCGATGTCGACACATCACCGGGGTGCTTGGGAGCGATGCCCCACGAGCCGTCAGGTCGCTGCTCGCTCTGCAAGTGCTGGATGAGAGCACTGCGCTCCGGAGCGCTGAAGTCGAGGTCCAGGCTGTAGCGCAGATAGACATATTCTGAGGTGATGGTTGCGTTGGATCGGAGCTCGCCACACCAGTGACCATCTTCGTGGACATGAGAGGCGGCATAACGTCGTGCTTGAATGATCGCTTCACGGCAGTCATTCCCCAGCACATCTTCTGTCTCCTCTGTTCTTCCTGGGTTCATGTGATTAGCTGAGCTCATGCATACGTGTCGAGGGTAAGCTATTCTACCTGGCATATTCTACTTGGAAGTGGTAAACGGCTCTGATAAGGCACCCCAGTTCCCATCCGATATTCGAAAGGGTGATATTATTTCTTTTTCACAGAGTATATGTAGGGGTTAAAGTATTCCAGGAAGGGACGTTCCTTTTTTGTGACATTCTCCAAACTCAAGAGGCACTAACGCGCGCTGGTTTTCCCTCGAGTGATACAGGAGGCCGCGGATATGTTTCAAGGATGTATAACAAAGAGACAAGAATAGTAAAGCTTCGGGGGACAGACACGAGCACATCCACAAGAAGTCATCTCAATGCACACTACAAAACATGGGCATGACAGCTAATAACGCGGATCATCGCCTCAAGATGGTCAATGATCGAAAACCCACCCCTCCCGTCAAATCAAGTCACTCAAAATAACGTACTAATCATATCTACATGGTCTAGACGCGGAAAGTTCCAGTTGGAAACTTACCCAGCTGCTCTAGACTGATTTCAAATTTAGAGTGTCGTCACCCACAGGCGCCCGTCCTGTGATATCCTCGAATCCAGAACACTCACACAACTGATTTAGATACGGAGACGCAGGTGCATCTATAACGAGCGCTAAAGCAGTCAAAGTTATATGCGAGAGAGAGTCTTGGGACGGTGGAATGGGATCTACACGGTCAATGAGGCTGGTCATCGACATCATGGTAATTTAGGTTATCACAGGCACGGCATGAATGGTCCCACCAGAAGACATATTCCATCGCCTTTTAGACCGTCTCTTTATTTACTGTGTGGTTCGGATTTGGAAGAAGCTATTTCAAATTCCTGACTTGCTGAACTTGTTCGTGCAGGTATACATACCAGTCCTGTTGATCTTTCAACACCGCAACCTCATCCGAAAGAGGCGGCAAGAGCACAAGATTGCTACCGCTACAGAATGTCATTCCAGAGATCGACTCTAAGTACGGGACACCAGAAGTCATCTCGGTTCAACGATGTGCGAGTCTTGCACTTTTGTTCCGTCTAGTCACACAGCTGCAACGAACGGAAGCGCAATCCATCACCACCACCAATCAAACAGCCGAGACCTTCCTCCTCGGAATTATCGTGTCATGGGGTGCCCCAAGATAAACATACGCTATGTTGTAGTCTGCGATCGTCGCCTTGAATCGATCTTGGTATTTATAGGTGGAAGGACGATACTGGGATTCCAATCCGCGAATTTTCCGGTCTGCAGGGAGGCGGCTTGATGTCATATTTCAACAGGAGATGGGCGATTATGGGGTTGGTTTCGGCGGTCGCAAATCAGTGACCCGGATAAGCCTGCGAATTGGAATAGGTTCGTCGACACGCTGTGGGCGAAGCAGGAAGGGGAGGCTGGGGAAGCGTGTATAAAAGGGGGTTTCCCGTCGGATTCTCTTCTACAGAATCAACATCCTTTGACCCACCCGTCAATATCAATCCTTCTTCTCACGCCCAGCCCGAATGCAATTATATGAAGGAGCGATTCTTACATGGCTTCCTAGACCCAATGTAAGGTAGTTGTTGGTGATTTCAGAGGATGGTTTGGAATCTAATTAGACCGCCGACCAAAATTGGAGTCGCGGCATCAGCCTTCGGGTAAAAAAGAAGCGATCGAAAGTATTTCCGTTTGGAGGTCGGAGTCGTCTCTCTGTATCAAGTAGGGTCATGTTGCGATTCTGGTCCTCTCTGAGAGAAAAAGACCGCTGGCTGTAGTCGATGATTGGGTGGCTGTGCGGTGGAGAGGGAGAGAGAGAATCGATGCTATTGAAGCCTTCAATCTCTTGGTTTCTGCAACCGGTGCGCAATTCTCATGAGATTTACGTTTATGGAATCAAGACAGCGAGCCAAATAGCTACGATTTCAAGCTTAGACCGCTTAGGGTCTCTAAGCCTCTCCCAACCAGTCTCTCAGGAATAAATAGCTACTAGGAGACTCTCTTCGGAGGTGTGAAAGAGGAACATTCGATATGCGCTTTTTTTGGGACAAGTCAATTTATTTTCCCCCAATTATCGAGATAAGCCGAGAGCCTTGAACAAATACTTTCGTCCACTTTAATTTTATGAACACGAGTCGGCGTTGTGACTATGCAGGAAAGCACCGTGACCGATGTCGTGGAAGCAACCAAGGAGACAAGATACTGATTGCAGTAGGAAAGTTCGAGTTTGACAACCCGATGGAAGGAAGAGTATGTTGGTAGCAAATAATGAAGCCTATAATTGTCATAAGGCTCAGGACTAGTTATCTGGTCGAGCACGAGGAAGATTCCAATAGTCGTTCATAAATACTACGTTATCAATTTGAATATAAACATATTGTGCTTCATTTCTAGCTCTTTTATATCTCAGATTCGTCTAGTCCCCGGCATGTAGCCATTCAGCTGACAGCAAACTCGATTCTTGTTCCCTCTGACGGACAAATTACTCGCGCAGAATTGGAAGACTCCTTGGCGGGAATGTCTGCTCCCAAGCTCGCGCGAGCTTCAAGAGAGTCTTTTTCCCATCCGCCTCTGTAAAAGCATACACTCCAACTGGCCGACCATTATAGTCCAAATTAGTTAATGGGAATACCATCGCAGGATACCCTATGCGTTATCAATGTAGATTCGATAGATTTTTGAAAATCACTTTGGCAGTGACTTACCAGCAGCGCAGACGAGCAAAGATAGGAGCGAATCAGCGGGACCAACGATGACATCTACATCATTTTCGGAGAGTGTTTTGTCAATGCCCTCAATGCGACTGGCGGTTTGTACGAAATCTACCAGCTGATCACGTTGGCCCCGCGTGATCTTTGGGTCCAAAGCCGCAAGGAGGATATCTTGGTTAGAGTGACCTATCGAATATCAATCAATGATTTGATAACCAGCAAGGGTCTCTGACCTTCAGGTAACTCTTCGGCCTGGTGCTCTTCATTGAATTTTACTATTTCCTCAAGGGTCCGGACGGATGAACTTTTTAGAGGTGCCAGATACGCCTCCAGATCATGCTTGAAATCTGCCTCCGTGATGGGTCAACCATGACGGAAATAAGATTTGAGATCAAACTACGCACGAAATATCGAGTCAAGTCCCTTGCCTCTACGGCCGCCATGCCTTACCTTCATTGTCGATGAAAGCTGTACTTCCTTAACTACAGCGCTCGTGCTAAAAAGAACTTCATACGCAGACCTGATAGGCTCCACCTAGATTGGGATCAGATGGTGTGCCTTAATCGTATGATAATACTCATGGGCACACAATTTGTTTGTCTACCCCTTCGTTTGGTTTATGCTGTGAAACCGGCCATGACCATTTGACAGGGTCAACTACTCCAATGCGAAGGTCATCCCAGGCAGAGCCGGTCATTGAAGCCAAGCTGAGAGGTCGCTTCAACCCAATAAGGGCTTGGTAGAGATTCTCCAGATCCTGAACAACTTTTGCCATGCCTCCAACCGTATCGAAGATTGAAGAAACTGGCACAATGCCGCCCTTTTCTGAATTCTTGGCTGTTATTCGAATCGCGTAAGGTGCCGCTCGCGATACAGGAGTTGTGATTGAGCCAGTCGTATCAGTACCTATTGACAATGGGGCAAAACTAGCGTTAACACTTACAGCTGAGCCTGTGGAAGACCCCCTAGGGTTCTAATGTGAGATTAGCATCTATGACTAAAAATATGTGGGTTTGGAAGCTGTTCTTACGCTGTATCCGCCGGGCTTCTCATCTGGCTCAAGCCCACCTGAAACATAGGCAGATTGGCATTGTCCTCCTACGGCTGACCAGCCCCAGGCAAGTCCTGAACCTCTAAGTTTGAATTAGGAAATACAAGTCAAAATCCGCATCAAGTAGCCCACTTGTAATATGCAAACTCCTAGCTGGTATTAGTATACATCATGACGTGGGTGAGCCTGAACTTACAGAGAGCTGCGTCTTGGCTAGAATGATTGCCCTTTGGATATAGTCTGAAGCTAGTGCTAAAGACACAAAGAGACGATAGCGGCAACTAAAATGCAATATAGAGGCAGCACCATATCCTTGGATATATTAGAGGAGTTCTGGATGTACAAATCTTCCAAATTTTAGAGAGGTGCTGCGCGGCCTAACTCCGGTTGATTCAGTTCGGACGCTGATAACGTGCGGACAACACGTACATTTGATCAGAATAACAGCTTCAGTACTGCCGGCTAGCTATCGAATGAAAAAGATATGCCTGTGAAAAGCGTACATGTCGAATTTCCAGGGTTGTAGGTTGTCGTCTGATATCCCAAACCGGTTCGAGAAATTGGTTATTTTTAATCATCACGTGACCGATTGGGCACGCTTTGCTTGCGAGTCTCACGCCATTCCTGCGTCTGTTGGAGACTTGTCTGGTGAAGAACAAAAGCTCCCGGATTCGCCGTATTCAAAACTCATTACGGAGTATATATCTTCCTCCATCACTGTTCCAGCCTCATTAACGTCAGAGCTGCTTCTTAAATTCAGACTCGCGGCACGTGAAGCAAAAGGACAAACCGTACTGCTCATAGATGAGTAAGAGGGATAGAACAGGAGGTTGAATTAGAAGAAACTGCAGGTCGTCTGTTTTACTTGATTATTATTGATAACTGAGAGCTTCTTAGTTCAGCACAGGCTAAAGCTGAATAAAACTGAACAGATATAATAACTCAACCTGGTATTGGTAAACGACCAACATACGTTGTCTTTAAAATTCGCTCCTATGCTTCATATCTTGAAGCGCAAAGCCTTCACTCTCTTGGTTTCTGCAACCGGCGCACAATTCTTATGAGATTTAGATTTATAGAATCAAAATAGAAAGTCAATAGCTACGATTTAAACTTAGACCGCCCAGGCTCTCCAAGCCTCTTTCAGCTCTTCCAACCAGTCTTTCCAATTTATCTTCCTCTCTTGTAGTGTCATAACGCCATCCTTAATCCCACCCCAACCTTCGATCGGGCCCCTTAGAAACTCATGCTCAGATACTTCACATAATGTATCTGACCAGACCTTGGCCGCTCTGGTGGGTGTAGATCCTCCAGCACCCACTAAATCTTTGCCTGCTTCTGCTCGTTCTTTTTGGAAACAAGGTTCGCAGATTACAAAACCGAAGCAATACTGACAGAAGTAGAGAGGAATGCGCCAGTCACGACAGAGTGTCGAACAAACTGTACACTCGAGCGGGATTTCGGAAAGATCTTCATCGAAGAGTGGTTTGAGTTCAGGTTCCTCTTCCTGCTCCTTCTCCCGCTCATCGCCAGGTACTCCGCCGTCAGCTCCAACAGGTTCAACATCCAGTTTGGTCTCGGACGAGGCATTATTTTCCATCTTTTCGATACCTGGTTCTTGGCCAGGATCAATTTTCAATCCGTCGACTGTTGTCTCGTCTTCTTCACCCCGTTCTTTAGCTATCTTAGCATCTTCTTTCTCGATGTTATCTGTTTCATCAACTAGATCCTCTACGTTTTCCTCCTCGAACCCATCTTGGTACTCATACTTGAATTTTTCCGGCGGATCAACAACTGAAAACACAGCCGAGAGCGCCTCTCTAGCCCACCTTGCAAGTCCGACGCATTCTAGAATCTCAGAGAGCCTTCTAAAAGCCTCACCATCGTTGTACTTGTCGTCATCGTTAAGAAGCTCAACGCACTGTAAGAATTCTCCTTCTAAAAGTTTCTTGGCCTCGTCCTGCCTCCCCAACTTCATGAGGAGTCGTGGGATGAACGGATTGTCACTAGGTACGGGTCGTCCTGCCTTCATCCACTCAGCTATGGGATAATCGTTTGGCGGGAGCTTGGAAATCTGGAGAAGGATCTCATTTCGCCGATCGACGCTGATGCCGTCCGCTGAAGTTTCCTGGTATAGCAGAGAGGAATAATCATCTCGTGCAATAAGGCGAACGGCAATGTTATAGGCACATTCTGTCCACATATGTTCAGGAACAGAGCGATCCAAATCCGAAGTAAGGAGATACGCCGTGTCGCTGAAAATCTCTTCAAATAATTTCCGTGCACGCTCGGGCTGTTTGAGAATATGTTGGATGCACCATGCGTATTGGCATTTGAAAGCAGACTCCATAGGGGTATCTTCAAAGCACTTTATAGATCCTTCATAGAATCTCAACAGTGTTTTTATTTTCCCCGTGCTCAGAGCTCTTTGTTGAAAGTCTTGCTGGAAAAGCAGATCCGAAGTCGCTGGCTCATTCTCTGACCAGAATGTCGCGTGAGGAGGGTCGAGAAACCATAACTCAATTTCTCTCATGATAGCAGCATCGTCATTTCCAGTTTGCTCTAGCAATTTTCGAACCTGCTGCATTATTTGCCAGTCATGACGTTTTGACATATCTCGCGCCTTTCGGAAAAATGACAAGGAAATTTCCGCTTCTTGGGAATGCTCATCGAAATACAGATATCTGCAAATTTTAGCAATTTCGATAAATGAATTTTGTATTAAAATGCGGTTTTCGTCATCCGTAATTGTATTGAACTCGAATTGAGAGGCCTCTTTTATCTTTTCAATGAGTTCGTTGTTCGAAAACCCAGGAAGGTTATAATAGCATTCTGCCACTAGGCTCAGCACCTGAAGCCTTTCAATATCCGTTTTGGCCAATAGAAAACTTTCTTCGACGTGAGTCTTACAATTTTCGCAGTCCCAATAGTTGCGGTAGAGAATGGCCAATTTGACATGGATCATAGGATCTTTTTCTCTGGTCGCATGATCCTCAAGTTTTCTCAAAACAGGATCGCCTTGTTTTCCTCTGATCGGGTTTCCACTGTCGTCGACTTGATACAAATCATCAATCTTGTCGAAACGATAAGGATTAAAATCTTGGTTTTCGATCCATAGTTGCACGAAATGATCTCCAATTGGCACATACAACTGGTAAACATTCTTGATTCCTGTTTGGACCCACACCTTCGTGTGTGGCTCGAGATATTCGGCTGCGGAACTGTTTGCGGCCATTAGCCACTCCGTGACTGTTTCCGGACGCACTATAGCTGCTCTTTCTATATCCCAGATGTTCTTCGCAGCATCTTTCGAATTGAGTACACCAAAGAGGGCATTGGTAATCTTCCCAACCTGCTTAGATGTACAAATATCAGGATCAACAGCGCACAGATAATCCAGCCAGGTTGTGCAGGCAAAATTGCGGCAAGATTCAGCTGTTTCGTTAGACGTGGCGACTATGCGCATCATAGCCACTGCGAGTTCCACCTTGGCCTCATTCATCGTAGGTGCAATGCTCGTGCCTTCAAACTTGGCGTCTCGCAAGTAGTCTCCTAAAGACAAGTGTCTTAGCTGTAAGACAGTGCCCCTGGCGAAAAGAGTCTCGGTCCTGGAACCCGGTTCCGCTTCAACACATTGAAGCTCATGTTCTTGAGTTTCTAGTCCCAAAACCTGTCCAAAAAGCCAGAGTGCATCTTCTTTTGTCCCCATTCTAACCTCGTTTATCATGCCCGTGTACGAGGTCGAGAACGAAAATATACTGTGAATGCATCAGGATATGATATAATCCATGAAATCCAATCACATACCTGGCACAAAGCGCCTCTACTTCCATGCGCACATCATAATCCTCAGCCTCGGTCAGGACCTGAATGATTGAGCTTAAATCTTCAAGAGAAAGAGGGTTGTTATCAAAAGCGACGAAGGTTAAGAGTATTTTTAGTGGCATTGTGTCTTTTCCAGCAAAATCCGCCTCCTCAGCCAAGACTGCGAGAACCCTAGCCCATAAGTCGGGCAGCTTTCTGGGAAGATTTTCAAGAGCTTTCAACACTTCTCCCTTCTGAGTCTTTTTGCAGAGTTCATCAAACATCAATGCAACGTAAAGGAACATCCCTGGATGAGAAAAAGTTTAGTGTTTGAGCTGATATCTTGAAACAAGGTCAAATTCTTAGATATATGCGCACCTTTTGCATTGTCAAGCAAGGTTGAGATAGTACTCTCCCGAATCTCTTTCCACCATGGACGTGTCCGAATATTTCGATCCGATTTGAACTTTTCGTTGAGAAAGTGTCTTAAGTCATCAGAATTTTTGGCACTGGATACCAAAACTCGATGTATTGGAGCACAAGCGAGGGTAGTAATACTCTCATCAAGCGATGGCTGACCAACAAGTAGGACTTGAATCCCAACTGGACCATCGCCCCCAAGCTTATCTAGCTGATCTAGGAACAATCCCCTTTCCTCTACGTCCGCCTCGTCCACTATGAAACATGGGGATTAGCAAAGACTTTTGAGATGAGTCTAGAGAGAACGAAACCGCTTGCGATTGTACTCACATCCATCGATAACAAGAAATAAATTCGCACGAGTTTCGGTGGTATACTGATCAAGGAAGAATCGTTGCCATAAACTCTCAAGGTCAGCATCAGCCAACTTCGGAGCTTCATTTTTAAAATCCACGAGTTCTGCAGCTGCCCGTTTGCAATACACCTCGTCAGTTTCTGCAATGCGAATGATTGAACTTGCTAGCGCGTTCTTCAAAGATCGTGTGTTTGTTTCCGCATATCTGATGAAGAAGTGAGCAACAGAGCTCCGTGGTTGGTCGTCAACTCTTCTCCTGAGCTCTTCAATTAGAAGACTTGAAATGTGAGTTTTCCCTGCTCCTGGCGGTCCCGATACCCATAACAGCGGCGATCTATTCTCAAGCCAGGAGTCATATTCTGGCTCGTCTAGGATCCATTTTGCTGTACCATGAAGTCTTGCACGAGAAAACTTGGCGAGCTTTCCTTCGGCACCTGTATTAGTTTCGAAATAGGTGGTTATAGATTCTTTCAACCTTTCGAGGTTATCAGGTTTTTGAACTAATTTTATTGTCAGCTATTGCACGTCCCAATTATTGACCAAGAGCGAGTGCATGCATGCTTGCCTATGAAGGCTGCACTTACTTGGTTGAAGTTTCTCCGGCAATCCTTCGATGAGTGCCTTCAGGACCTCCATGTTTGTTTCCGTTTGCTTCCTGTCGGCTTCCACTTTCTCCCTCTCCTCTAGCAGAAGCCGTTCTATCCGTTCGGATATTTTGGCACCTCTCAATCCAATATCTATGCCCAATTCGACATTATTATTCATTGTCTGAATGATCTTGAGGATAGTGTTGGAAACAATTCTGGTTTCTTCATCCACAAGCCCTACCATCTTTTTATACGCTTCGCTCAAGTCGTCGTCCCCACCTCCATGAAGCATATTTGAAAGAAAATGTTCTACAATTGTTAATTAGATGAAAATAAAGCGCTGGCAATGATGCTTGGTTTGGTGACCTTACTGAAATGCTTCTCCTCGACATACTTAGCAGAGATACCACACAATGTCAAGAAAGCTTCCAAAATCTTTACAAGGTGCTCTTGTAGTACCGCCTCCTTTGGAAGGTCATCCTTGAGAATAGATAATCGTGTCATAAATTCTTCCATCTTATCGAAAAATTTCTCAACCTTATCGTAATCATCCGCGACCGCGTTTGCCGTCGTAATAAGGTATGACACCACAGTGTAAACCGCTGAGGCTGGAGGGAATGTCTGTTGATGAATGAGCTTCGCACATCTAATATCCTAACTAAATCAGAAGGATTATTACGGTTGAAGCAGCTCCGGCAAGGAAGTTTGCTATCGAATCCACAGGACCCAAACACTTCTTAGCTTTGTTTCTGAGCCATGCAATCTTACCGCCGTCATCGCGAAAGAGAGTAAGTTTCTTCTTTTGTTGTTCCCTCAATTGATTGAGGTCATCCAAACTTATAAGATTGTCATAGCGAGGCATTTCCTTCAAGTGTGGGAGATTTGGACGACGATTATAGTTATCGAGAGCCTTCTGCCAGAGGACGGCGACGCCGTCCTGAGCTTGATTTGCCATTGATCCAAGTCTCAGAAACAAAAATGGACTCGATGAGTTTGACCGTTGTGGATAAACTTATCGAAGAATGCGTAGATCGAAGTGATAGTCGTAGATGGTTGTCATCAGAATTATAACATGGTGGGAGTCCGGTGCGGGGGATTCAGCTGAGGTTTTTTCAGCCCTGTTCAGCCCCTAACGGTCCAGTCCGTAATCATGGCCAGTGTGAAATGCAAGCCACCCCATTTCAGCTCAGCTGCGAAACAACACGCACAAACGTTCCAGTGGCCAAACAAAGCCTATCCCCACCCCGTCAATCCACAAAATCCCGCCCCAGCCAATACCAGTCACACCTTTAAAAAATCCTTTAGGTTCATTCGTCATCCGCTCTCACTAGCTTGAAGAAAGGTAACAGAAATTGGCCCTCAATGTTATCTTCATTTCACTCAAAGACAACAGCACAGAGACAGAACCGTCGCCTGTTGAATGGAAATAGTCACGTGACCTATGTTCAATCTTCTGGGGGTTTTCTATCCTTCAGTGGATTTCTATACTAGCGAGGAGAAAATAATTAACCGAGAAAATATATTACATTTCATACAAATGCTGCAAAACCGTCAAGGTTTTTCGCCTCAAAAGCATGCAAGTCAGATCCCAGTCCCTTAAATGCGCATGATCAGTGTAGCTTTCAGAATTGAACACTCCACCTCTCAACGTATTCTGCATCCTGAAATATTAACATAAATGACAATGATCTACTATCCTGTAGCTCATCTATTGTAGCAATTCGAACAGAAGTGACATTTTTCACTATCGAGCGCTTCCCCAAGCTGATCCCTCGACTCTTGAAGCTTGTTTACCGAGGCCGAAATCCGCAACCGGTTCCCCTTTTCCATCAGGAACTGATTGAACCTACTCAAAAGACCCATACTTGCGTTAAGCAGTCTCTTTATTTCATTTAAATGACAGACAGCTCAGTATTAGCTGCTCTAGGGCGAGTGAAGTTAAGAGACCGACTTAGAGGCTGGAGGCGAGCTATTCATATACGGAGTGTGAGGACAGGCGTTTCGAGTAGACATTTCAGGAGTCCAAATTGACCCTTAGAAATAGAGATTAGGTATAAGAATTTTACGCATGGGTTTAAGCTTTCAATTCCAATCGAAGCCAGCAATTATGGAGAACGAGATCTAGCGCATCAAAAACCATCCCACAAAAGCATTTTTAGCTTATCCAGTCGACATACCGCCCGCTACCATTTTGGGTATGAGGGGCAAAATCCGATCGACGTCGCGACATGTAGGTAGCGTCTTAAAATCTCCAAGGCCGAATACTGACTGCCGGAATAGTATCGGGGCAGGCGGGCACTTGGAAGCTGCTAGATGAAGTCAAAATTTTGGGCTTGAAAACGATTGAAAACCTCATCAAATTCAACTTGGACCATCAGCAAGAGAAATTGCCTAAGGGTAGGTACCACGCTCTATCGAGGCAGCAATATACTAGCCGAAAGCTCTAACCCCCACCCGGATCAGAACCAGCTGCTGAAATCTTTGCGGATCCTCCATCACAAGCGACATATGAGGCTGTCAAGGAGCGGATCGAGGCAGTGTCCAAAGACAATTGCATAGACAAATTGTTCCGCGAGCAGAACTTGAATATACTTATGGTGTCCATATCTGCTGCATCCGGTATGGTTCAACAATTTATTCAGTTTGATCGCAAGCTGGGTCTAACCAGCATACAGGCTATCCAATCGCGACGATGCCGGCTAGAGTCATCCCCGTAGATGAAAGACCGTATGGGTTCGGTATAATGGCTCAGGCTGGCAGAGAGGACCTGATGTTTCAATTCATGAGTGCCTTCGAAGCTCCCTTTCCACCAAGTGCTGTACCATCTCGTGTACACGACGATGGTCCTAACCGACAACTTTGAGAGTTTCCAGTAGAATGATGCTCTGCCGGTATGACTCAATTAAATTCTGAGAATGAGAGCTGTATTCACTCAAGAGCCTATCTGAGGTATAGTCGCTTAAAAAAGCAAGTTGACAGCGATTGCAGTTGTTTTGCATGCAACAGGCTAGATACCCAATAAGTGAAACATGTAGCAGTCAGTCTTGACACCGGCCGTATGTCAGGCTATGACAAATAATCCTGTTTGATCTTACGCGCTGCTGATATCGACTTGTTCAACCGACTCAGACCTTTTACTTCTATCAGAAGAATGTAGTTCAACTCGCAATGCTCTATATACTTAGCCTCTTATTTTTTGTTGTTAGATTTTCTTTCTAAAATCTGTCGTATTTATGAGTCAAGATTTTATCTAGCGGTATTTTTTGGCGGTGATTTAACTAGACGCTTATACAAACGGCACAGCTTCAATTTGCGAAGGCCGTCGGAACCGCAGCGATGCTTGTTCTGCTTACCCCGGGTCTCTCGTCACTCCTCATCCACAGGAATGTTATCGCCCCTCACAAGCTAGACATTAGTATTTTGAGATGGAGGAGGTAGCAGTTGAATGATACCTGACTACTTGGAGACCATCTGTAAGACATGGTATTTTAATTCTACTCAATTTATTAGATCCTATCAAGTAGGACATCTTAGTGTTCTTTATACATTTCTTCACTGCAATGATAAAGCTATCTCTTTAAACGGAACTCTGATTACTATAAGTAGCAGGCCGAAGCGCAATATAATCTACTTTGATAGGACTCCTATCCAAGTTTGAATCTATCGGAACCTCTTTGGGTTCCAGGAATAATCGCCAAGACTCGAAAAACTTGGCAGAATGTATACTTAGCTAACGTGTAGTCTTGTTAACTCAAAAGGTACTTTTCAGGTTGCTCAAGGGCCGCTCCGGGGACGATTGAAGAATTAAAATTATCTGTGCCTAGGTTTCGGGATACGTTTTTACTTGCAGGCTATGAGATTTTTTCAATAAGAGTATAAATTGCTCGACAAAAACTCATTTTTGATTGTCAACAAATCTTTAGTGCATCAATCTCTCCAAACTAACCTCAGCAAGCCATTTTCCAAAGCACCGTGACTAAATATAATTTATAATTTACATTAAACTCAAGGAACCCTAGCCACAAAGTAGATGCTTGTTACCCCATTACTTTAATCAGAGGAATTTGGAGTTGGTAAACTGGCAGCTGTAACCGAGGCAATACCGCTCGATGGTATCGCGGTTGAATTTTGCGGAATAGAGGTGTTGTATGGGGCACAAACGATACCAAATAACGACTCGTAATCTATGAGATTATTAGTCCGCTCTATCAATCATGGAGGAACCTTTTCTTCAAGTCCACCAATTATTCGTCCTTGGATGACAGAAAGTAGAAATAAAATGCCACTCACAGAACAAGCTTTGAACTGCATCTGTACAATTGCTTTTATGCAATACGCATGGGATAACATTGGTCAGAATCGTGTTCTTTTGTTGGCAGTGGCATGGTATATCAGTAGAAGTGCATGTTGTTGCACCGATGGCTTTCACGTCGCAAGGTAGCTGGCCGGTAGTTAGCACAGAGTGTACTGGTAAAGCTTTGCAAGCAAGAGGATAGATCAACATACCACACAGGCCGGAATAAGTGAAGCCTCGGGTCCTGTCTGCGCTACGATAGTAGCGGCGAGGTTGAGAACACAAATGGATACTGTTAGGAGATACATGGCGGATCTTGCAGCGTGGAATTGGTGGAGGATGATACGTGCGGTGCGGGCTCCGCGACATATAAATAGAGAAGTGCTGGTATTTATCCAAGTCAAATAAACATTCGGATATATTGGATCGTTCCGGACGCCAATAGCATTCGTCGTTGGGGCTCGTCAAGGGCACAAACCTAGTCGATTAACTACGTGTGTAATTCCTTCCCGCGTTTCTCAACCTCATCTCACCTTGTACTCACCCGCACTGACCTCTGTCGTACATTGCCTTGCGTTCCAGTGCCCCGGAACAAGAAGACGCCTCTAGGAGAAAAGAAAAACTTTTAACCGGGGAGATTGCGTGAGTGGCCCGTTAATTGTTTTTCTAAATATATAAAAATGGCTCTTAATACTACGGAGATATATCCTCCCCTGGAATCGGCGGCGCAACAACTTCAATACTGTTGGTACAATAATCACGTGCCACGCACGAGAGCCTAGTTAGGCAGCCAGAACTCCATAAGGGTTCTCCAGCTGCCTCCATCCTTCTTTCTAATACAAGCCAACTTAACCCACCGATACAGACCCCTCCACAACGAGGAGTCCAGTATCCAGGGTAAACCGGCCAATATGAATAACCTAGGTTTATCGTGAACCGACAAATACTGACAGCATAATGAATATATCCATTCTCACCCTTCTACGATCCTAGTCCCTTTTCTTTAACTACCCTGAGACTTTTAGCGGCCACATCCGTGATGGGTGGTGCGGGATACTTGACAGTATTAAAGTGAGCTTCAAAAATTGCTGGCGTCGAGATCAACTCCCTATTATCAGAATCCTCTTCAATTCTTAAATTCATATACAATGACGATTCTCTGTTATTTTTGTGCAAAAATCTCCACAGCGGTAAAACCTCCCTTGATCTCCATGACACTGAAATCTTTATCGCCTCCAGCCAGAAGTCCATTTCAGAATTCCCAGAAAGTCTTTACAGTCTCCAGTTTGCTATCGCACAATTGCCCCAAGTATTATTCTTTCTTGCTTATTGAGAATAGGGAAATGGTTTGGGAGAGGATCTAACAACCATTGGTATAATGGCAAGCCAACTTCGGCTCGTCAAATAAATCTCGTGGACGGTCTGGTTTTATCACGAGCCCTAGAGATCGTGAGAAAATATCTTGTGCAACTTAAACACAGATTCGTTTTCACAAATTTGCAGATGGTGATGATGCTTAGATTCAAGACTAGTTATTGCTGCTACGAGGAGAAGTATCGTTGACATAAAATGAAATAGCTTGATGATCAGTCTACTTGAGTTTATTCGAGATAGAATCTCATAAATCGTGAACAAGGTAAATCAAAGACAGTTTGTTCCCAAATAATCGTGTCTAATAAAGGTTGAATAATTTCTACCTGAATATCTAGACCTAGTTATCTTGAACTGTCCTCAGTTAAACCACTCAAACATGACTCGTACCAGCCCCCACAACGCCCTTTTCCCTAGCAACATTCATGAAAACTTCCTCGAGTGTGGGTCCCGTAACCGTATAATCAGTAATGACCCTCACCCTCTGTTCTCTTACTGCGGAACTTCCACCTGCTCCCCCAGCTGCCCCTCCCTCCTCCTCTTCAACAAATTCACCCTTTAATCCCTCCATAGCTTTCATGATGGCCCCCAACTCCCTCTTCTCATGTGGAAGACAGAAGCCAATCTGCCCGTGACTATCCATGTAATCTCGCACCTTCCCGTCAAACGCTTCCCTAATCCTCAACTCCACGTCCTCGGCCGAAATCTCAGGTACTCTCACAGCACGGATACTAAATGCGCCACCATATTGAGTTTGTAGTTGTGACAATGAGCCTGTGGCAAGCATGCGAGTTCCCATGATAGCCACATTTGTAGCCAATGCTTCAGCTTCTTCCATGGAGTGCGTGGTGAGCAGAATAGCGCGATTGGCAGAGATGGACTGCAGTGCTTTCCAGAGGATACGTTTGGCGCCTGCATCTTGACCTGTGGATGGTTCATCGAGAAGAAGGATGCGTGGGTTGCCGAGGAGCGCAATGGCGACGGAAAGTTTTCGCCTGGTGCCGCCAGACAGATCTTTGACTGAGACAGATTCAAAGATGGTGATGTTGAGAGCACGGAGGACTTTATCCACATTTCCGGTAATGTTCTTCAGTCCTTTAACCGTGGCGTAGAAAGCGAGGGTTTGACGGACTGTGAGATTGTCGATTGCGTCGTCTTGAGGACACTAGAAATTTGGAGTCAGCATTAAGATTGCAAGAACGAAGTGCAACACAAGAACGGCAGATACCACTGTGTGAAAGAAAGGAGATCATAAACAGCGCAGGGCAGGGATACTTACTACACCCATGTGTAGACGGGCTTTTTGCGGCTGTGAGAGGACAGAAATGCCATCGAGATGGATAGAGCCGAAGTCAGGTTTAAGCTCGCCACGGATCATATTTATGACAGTCGTTTTGCCAGCACCATTTCCTCCCAACAGAGCGAGGGTCTGATTAGAATTAATATTGAAAGAGACATTCTCGACAGCGAATAGAGGACCAAAATGTTTCGAAATACGTGAGACATTCAGAATCTCGTCAGAGATAATACCTGGTGGTCTAGAGGTCTTCTCTGTTTGAGCTGCGGCCTCTGCAGCCACTGCTCGCTCGCCTTCAACAATGTAGTGGAGTCTAGCTGGAACACCACGATGTGTGACATGATTTCTCCACCAGTCTGCACTTCCGTATTCATAGATCGTAAGGATGCAGATCAAGAATATGATTTGTATCAGCAAGTTTGCGTACACAGAGCCGTATCGAACATAAGCAAACGGGTTGGAAGTATTCGCATCGCCATATTTTCCGCACAGGATTTCGAAACTATTCCCAGCCAAAAAAAGTGCTCTGGCGAGATTTGCTCCAGGAGAGGAAAGACCCATACCATATTGGAGGTATGAGTATGTTTGGTGTAAGGTGTTTTTATCTCCAAAAGATTGGTTCATGACATATGCTACTATGTAAAGAATAACCAGCAACACATGTATGCCAGCAGCGATTGCGAATGCTGCTTTCTTCGTAAAAAGAGAGAGCATATATACGCCAAGATATGTAGCTATTCCAAAAAGAATGAATGTTCCTAGGATATAGGCACTCTCGTACCACAATTTTGAGAGGGGGCCGGCGAAGAGTAAACCCCAGACAAAGATGGACTGGATGAGAATAAATTGAAGGTCGAACAATAAGTAAGCGAACCAAAGTGCAAACGGAGAAACGCCATTGCAATATTGCAAAGCTCGAACTCGATTGTTCTTCTCAAAGGATGGATAAATAACAGCGATGGAAGTGGCAGCAATAAAACCCAATGTAATTAAAATTGCAATCGGAAGAGCACGAAGATCGACTGTATTCTGTGCGTGAGCCATATATCTTAGCTGAGGGGTGACTAGCTGAGAGTGGCCTGTAGAGTTTGCAATACGATTGGTGAGAAGACTGAAGCCAGCCATATTCACGCTACTTTTATAAGCTGAGGTGTAATAAAACAAAGTGGCTGTCTCTGGAGTTGGGGCAAATAGGCCAAATCCTGAAAACCCGCTCGAGTATTGAGTGATGGCTGTGACCATATCGTTTGTACTATTTACGAAAGTTGGCAATTCTGTAATGTTGGTCACAGGCTCGCTTGAATATGAATACGTATCAATCATGATAATGGGATTAACCGTGAAGTTGTATAGAGCATCCTGGGTTGCTCCAGAGAACTCGGACTGCGGTCCAAGGAAAACTGGAGGCGCATCCCCGTAAAGATAGATGGGATCCAAGTATGAAGGAGAGAGTGGCGCAAAGATAGGGTTTCCATCTGCGTCGACTGTTTCTCCGAAAGTCGCATTCTTGAGAATGATTTCATTCATCGCGCAGGTTTGCAATGGCTTGAATCGATACATGAATTTGACGAGGGCGCATGAAATGACAATCGGAATAATGATATTAATGCCGTACGAGATCCAGCCGCTTTTCTGAGTGAGGAGGATATACCGTTTGCGGAAGAGAGCAGCAATTTGTCTTGTGATACCAATAGAATGGCCTACGTCGAGATCGATGTCCTGAGCCATTTCGTTTTCAAGGGCGAAGATCTTCTCGTCAATGGCAGTGGTAGTTTCTTCCTCGCCAACAATACCATCGCCGCCATTGTCGTGGATCGCGGTATCAGATGTAACTTTCAGGAAGACTTGCTCCAATGTTGGAAAGACAATGTTGTAAGTATCCTCTTCAGATAGAGCTTCAAGCTCAAGGATTTTACTTGTTGCTTGTGCAGAGTTTGAAGTTCGCCAGACCATGTTGTTTCCATCTTCATCAGACTCACTTCTGATGATATAATCATCTCCGAATCGAGCTTTCAAAGAAGTCCCGGGGCCTTCGCACACGAGCTTTCCTTTGTATACAATGGCAATATGGTCAGCGAGGACATCAGCCTGACGATAAGTTAGTATTATAAAGAATATTATCCCTTCAACTCACCTCATCCAAGAAGTGGGTCGTAATCAGGCAAGTACGGCGAGAATGGCCTCTTTGAATGATGTCCCAAATATTCCTTCGAGACAAAGGATCCTAGATAGATTAGCTCCATCGCCGATTTTAGATGCTGAGTACATACAAGGCCACTTGATGCTTCATCAATACAGCACACCTTTGATCCTCCAACGAATGCAATTGCAAGTTGGAGTTTTCTCATTTGTCCACCACTTAAAGTTTTGGCGCGCGCGTCGCTTTTCTCGACAAGATCACACTCTGCAAGTATATCATCATCATCTTTCATCTGATCTTCGAAAGCTGCAGTCTTAAGTCGCCTCCATATTTTGACATGTTCTTGAACTGTGAGGTTTTCCCAAAACACCTAGTGCAGTTAGTATGAATCGAAATGGGTAGAGAGGTAGGTTGCTAACATTATTTTGCGGACAGATACCGAAGATTTGGCCAGCTTCATTGAGCTCGAGATGAGATCCTGGATCCATGCTTGTCATTCCAGCAACACACTTCAGTGTGGTTGTTTTTCCACCGCCATTGGGTCCAAGCAAGAAAGTAACTGACCCTTTCTTGACTTCCAAATCGAGATGGTCCACAGCATGTACTGTCTGTCCCTTCCTCATAAAAGGCCAGTACCATGGTCTCTTGCCATAATACGTTTTGGAGAGTCCTGTGCATCGAAGAGCGACATCGCTATCGGCTTCAATCTTGTCAAAGTCTCGTCTGACTCCCCACAGTAGGCGCTCAACAGCGTAGGCTCCAGCGGTATACACAACAATCTGCACGATAAAGAATATCACGTAGAGATAACCATTCATCAGTTGGATTTTCGGGCTATACGGTTGCGGTGAGAAGAATTCTGGGCCAGCACGGAGCGTAAATCTTTTCAACATCCACTCTCTAAGGGCAACATCTGCAATGAAATTGGCCCAGCAGACAGGTGGAAAAATCAAAGATAATGCGGTAACCTGTGACGTAGTGTCGACCGAACTCAAGAGCGCAGCAAGTGCAACTAAGGCCAGTGCAAATACTAGTGTCGATGAATAGAGACCTGCTAATTGAGCTTTGCCGAAGAAAGATGCAAGAAAGTGTGACGAGGCGACGATAGAAGCCAGAGCCAAGAGGGTAACAAACAAGAAAAGAATGTCCGATGTCCGGCGGAAGAGGACCTGGGTCAAAATGATCGAACTCGCTAGGACACCGGGAAAGTAAACAGCATAGAATGAGATCAGGTTAGCCAATATTCTTGGCGTGGCTGTGACATTCTGCGCAGCCATCAACTCTGACATTGAGGTTTCTCTTTCGGTTGCCACAAATACAGCAAGATGGTAGACAACGCCGATCAAAATGAGAATGAAGATAGGTGCAACAAACGACGCAATAAGGGACAGCCAGTAAGGTCCATTCGTTGCGGGCGCATTGGGATCATTGTATGTAGCACCCGGGCCAAAATAGCCAGTAAAAGGCTGGACGGATGGCTTTGCAACGGTCGAAAAGTTGCCGATAACGGACTCTATGGCCCATTGTAACGGGAAGATTTTATTGCTAACGAGCGAATCGTCTGTTCGAAAGAATCCTTGACCGCCATCGTCGTTGTCATCGCCGTTGAGGGCAATATAATATTCCACGTTGGTGCTGTTAACTGAGGCGAAAATGATGGCGGCGTAGCAGTCACTTGCTCCTTGAGTAGATTGTTTGCAGAGATCGAAGAGGTCGTTCGGGTCATTCGTGGACTGGATCTCTAACTTCTGAGAAGTTGATTGAGAATGAATGCTTTTGATAATTGGATCGATGGTTTCATTTGATGCTCCATTTCGGACAAAGACGAGTTTCCAACGATCTGCTTTTTGCATTGCACCATCAAGAGTACCGACAGGGTATGAGGACGTAGAGATTCCATTGTTGGTCGAATCCCAAGACGAGGAAGTCAGGTTGAGACTTCTCAGGACGGAGAAGATGACCGCTACTGCAATTGGGAACAAGAGTGCCCGACAGATCAGTGAGACGGGTGCTTTGTAAAATATGAGGAAGTTCTTGTGCAAAAGAGCAATGGTTTGGAGGTATATGCGCCGCCATTTCGGGCGTTGGGCTGAAGACGACATGATTAAGCTGTACTATGCTGTATTATGTTGAAGTACAGCAGATCATGGCAGTGATTAAGGTTATAAGTGGCCGGAAAAGCGCGTTGGAGTACTTGTATCGGGGGTTGGTAAATCTCGACGTCCCGCTTCACCAACATCCGAATGAAATTCAGATGGAGCGCGCCAGTTATCAAAACATCAACTCCAGGCTCTAATAACAACGGCACTCCTACGGCAAATGGATCTCGTCGCCTTGAGGATTGTTTTGTGATTATCAAGGCATCCTAACTCGCGCCAAAGTACGGCACAGCGACCAGCAAGCACGATTCAGCGAATGGATAAGGGGGCATCAAATGAAGCTACACAATTTATGAGGCTGTGTTGGATAGGAGATTGGAAAAGGTGCTCCTAGCGTTAATCATACCTTGGAAGGTACCAACCAAGCCCATCGAATACGAGAAATGTGAAGACAAGCGGCCGTCAACTAACAAAACATAATGCACCTCGGCGCATTTGCATTGGCAACTGCCAATGCGAAGTCCAGATTTCAAGCCATACCACGCGTTTCACAGCATTTGGGTATCTCGAATGGATGCGCCAAGAGAAAACATTGCTGCCTCACTGGGTGGGCATAGCTGAGGCAGCAGTCATTGTCACATGATCTGGGCCCGAACATAAGCACTAGCATTTTACATAGCCATCGTGAAGGAAAGATGTGCCGGCCGGCTGAAGGATGCTTCCGAGATAAGCAGTTTAAAAAACACGAGACTCAGCCTCCCAAAGTCTGGGGAAGGGAAGGGATCAATAGATTGGTTTCAAGGCTATCGTAGATGGGCTCCGTATCATCAGACACAGCCTCGAGAATATATCGCACGAGCGTGCGAGTAGAAGGGCATGTTTCTGCGCGCGCAGACGCTTCCGTTTGATCGACAGCTTGGCATATAGGTGGAAACTTTTCCTTGATCGAGCTTCCGTGCTGAATAAGCCCTGATTTGCTACAGTAGGATCTCTGTGACTTTCCGATGAGATAAAATGTGTCTCATGACGAGTCCTTTGAATGCTCCTCAGTGTGCTTTCCATCAAGCTCAATGTCAATCACGAACTTCGTTAACTGGTCTCATTCACAAGCATATTCCCGAACTTCAATGATTTGGGTATGCCGTTTGAAATTGAGGCAGTGTCAGTCCTACTCACCTACAAAGAAATCTTTCGTTTTGAAAATCTGGTCTTGATTGAAAGATCAAACAAGCAATTACATGAATTAAGAAATAGGGTTACCATACCTTATATTATCTCAGCTCTCAAACCTATGACGAAGTGGCACTATTGTTCAATACCTGATCAAGCCCACAAAATTATGATTATTAATCATTTGACTTGGAAAGGCGGAACGAAGTGGATTGACAAAAAGACTCCGTGGACCAATTCGTGGATATACAAGTTTCTACTGACTGAAATAATAAAACGATTGGCAATTGTGCCAAGACAGGTCAAGATAAAACAAAACCACTTTAAGCAGTCTGGTCATGATGGCTTGTCCCCCACAGCTTTTGTCAACAATGATGCTGAGAATTTTAACATTATACTCAGTCAAAAGATCCCGATGGCGTTTCCAACGAATGGAACAAGGTTACAGTAAGACTTCTTATCCGTCCCCTTCAATCACAATCTATTTTCCTGCATTGTATATTATTCCAAGCTCGTATCCGCAGTCTCACATCTCGTCAAGATGTAGATCCCTAGATTGTCAGATAGAATTCCAATGTTGATCGTCCAACACCCACCCAGGTACCCATCCAGGGATATCTGCTCCGCCGTCAATAACACTCATAAGCTCCCCAGTATCCTTCTGTATGATTTTTATCTCGGGGCGATTCCACCCAGGATCACTTAGCCTCTCCACCTCCAAATCGCCTATGAGGGTATCTAGCGCACTCCATGACCTTGCATGCTGGATCACCTCTGTGATTTCCAGCACTAGAAACTTCAATTCCGTCATCTTTTTGATAGTCTCCATATGGAAATGTGCGAAATATGCCGCGTCTCTAACCTCCAACTCCATGTGCTGTAAACCCCGCATTTCCTCCTTGCCAAAGTATTCTAGCAGGCTGTCTGAGCAGCGGATTGTATCAGTCGTGGTGTTTATATATATGTGTTGCTTCGAGGTTTTCGTCTTGAACAGTGGAGTGTAGACCCTTAGGGCATCGTACCGCGATTGACGGCAGACGTGGAGAGGGGTAGGATGAGGGGTCGATGACAGGAATGCTTCGACAAAGCGAACATCTTTGGTTACAAAGCCTTTTCTGCATGTTATCGTTACCGTTCGTGGTTCCAGATGGGCTAAAGACCATATTTTGAGCTGTAACTCGACCGGAAGCCGAGGGAATGGATGGAAGGTTGTCGGAGTTGACATGTTGCAATCAACGTGTCTAGGGATCTGATTCGTGATTTCGACGCGATGTAACGTGTTGATTGCAAAAACTTTTGAGTTGGTATTTCAACTGATTTCTAAAAGTTGATTATTGTTGTATTTAAATAGGGAGGGAGCTTGGGAGACGTCGGCCGCTGTGCCTTCGGCGGAGGAAGTGAAGCTTTCGCCCGAGCCCCACTCGACAAATCAACAACATCAACATTATCATCATCAACGGACCAATTGCCTTGCCAGCAGACTTGATCAAGCTTTCAAGCTGTCAATCTCTCTGTTTCTTTTTAAGATCTCGTCTCTCCCATTATTTTTGCTCCCCTTCAACTGGGCTCTATTTAAAGGGTCTTGGAAATCCAGTCCGGCTTTACAACCAGCTATAAAGCTCTTGGGGTGTACACAAAAATTAATGCCTTTCCACTTTCCATGTCCGCCTAAATTGTATGCTTTTGCTCATCATTTCTCTTGCTTATAAATCTAGCAAATCCTAACCCACAATTCAAAATTCCTGCCAAGAATGCCACCTTCCTAGGCCGTTTTAACGATGCTACGTAAAATGAATTTTATCTCTCTAAATTTGACGGCAATAAATAGAAGTTTTATTTCTGAGCGGTTTCTCCCTCCAATTTACGGATAAATGACTGGCCAATGTACGCTATCCTCAAATTCGTCAGCTCGCTCTTTATGTTACCCTATGGCAAGTGCCGCCTCAAGGTCCCACAAAATTCATAAATACCGCCTCACCTGCCTCTTTTGTAGTCATCTTGTGATTCCAACACTTCAATAAGACAATGCTTTTTCCTCGCGCTTACACCTACGGTCTGGCTACAGAGCGACTTTGAATGCGACCTTGTACAAAATCAGCTGAGATCAGCGCTAAACCATGACTTGCTCGGCAAGTACGTGAAGCTTCGACATAAAATCTCATTACCTTCTCCCCGTTTCATGAACTGTTGTGTTAGCGGTCAAGATGTTACTCGAAATAGGGCCATTTGGCCAGATTCACAGCATGCGAACATATACGATCCTCACACTCATTTTCCCTCTTAATGATGAAAATCAGGACAACGCAATCGCAACTCTCGAAAAGGCTGCAAACAAAATCGTCTTGTCATATCCATGGTTAGCTGGTCAAGTGGTGACCAAGATTCCAAAAGACGAAGAAAAAATCAGTTCTGGCGTAAACAGTATTGTGGAATATCGACCCCACTCAGGACCCTCTAAATTTGTCCATGTCAAAGATTGCAGAGAGATATGTCCAAGCTACGCCGAGATCGCCGAAGCATGCGCACCATCATCTATGCTCGATGGCGGTGTCATCTCTCCAGCTTATGGATTCCCGGCCTTGTACCCCACCAATATTGCACAACCAGTCATACTCATGCAGGCAAACTTCATCAAGGGAGGCCTACTACTGACAGTATGTGGTCATCACGCTGTGATGGACGCCAATGGCAATGAGCAATTCATGCGTCAATTTGCAGCGCTCTGTCGAGGAGACAATCTCTTGCCGGAGCATATTCGTATGGGTAATATTGATCAGCAAACGATTGTACCACCACTGGAACATGGTGTAACTCCTACAAACCTGGACATAGCTACTGCCCCATCGAGTTTGGGTGCTCCACAAGGAGATTGGCCACTTCCACCATCCGTAGGTTTATGGAAATTTGTTCGATTCTCAGCTCCTAAGATCGCAGCGTTGAAAGCCGAGGCGTCGAAAAATATTGACCCGGACTCCGATGTCAAGTACATCTCATCAAACGATGCCGTCTCGGCTTTCATCTGGGAACGCCTGTCAGCGATTCGATCAAGCACTTTACCAACGGGTAGCAATATCAACCTGATCAGGGCCGTAAACGGGAGGAAACGACTTGACCCACCTGTATCTGAGGGATATATGGGTCATTTTATCGTTTGTAAACGCGCCACTTTGCCACTCGATGTGTTGAAAGATCATTCTCAATTCTCCCAAACGACTATAGCTGCGCGCCGAGCTCTGCAGGATGTCGATGATCACCACGTGCGCTCTTTCTTCACTCTTCTCAAGTCCAAGAAAGACTTTACGACAGTGAATTATGGAGCGCATTTCAATCCCGAGACAGATGTAATGATTACGAGTTTCGCAGCTCAGAAACTCTACAGTACAAGCTTTGGAGATTTGCTGGCCCAGCCCATGTTTGTTCGACGGCCGAGGCTGCCGGACTGCAGAGGTCTTTTCTATATGATGCCGACAAATAGAGATGGAGATATCGATGTAGACATGTCGCTATCGGCGGATGATTTTGACGGTTTGAAGGCTGATAAGTTGTGGACAGAATTCACTGAGGCTCTGGAATAAGTGTCAATGATAACATAAAAGCATACCTCTAGAAATCTGATTAGCAATGTACTCGTAGCTGAACCCTAGCTTCTACAATTTGCCCATGAGAAGGTGTCTACAAATTTAGTAAAGGGATAGATGCGAAGACTCGCTCTCTATGCTAAGCTGATTTATATATATTCGGTAAATCCTTCGATTGTGCTTATAAACTTAGGTTGTAACGTGAGGACGATGGTGCTTTCACAACTATTGCTTGCTTCCGCATCGCTGGTCTTAGGGCACTTGGATTGCGCTAATTGACGGGTTTTAGAAACACCAACGAGATCATACACAAGAGACCAGCTCTACACAAAATGGCAAAAAGACTATCCACAAAGGTAAGGATTTGTGCAGAGATCTTGTAAAGGAAATACAGTAAGAGTTAAGCCGCGAGGCGAGTATACAGCTTAATCACGTCAGATCGTCACACGGTTAAGCTACTGAAATCATGCCCTAGCAAGTACCAGCACTAATCCCCGGCCACTACGAGATTTCGCTACCTTCCCAGTGCCGTGCGGCTATGTTCCGTCATCGCGAAGTGCAACAGACTTGCGATAAAGAAGTTTGAAGTGTTTTTTTTTACCAGCTGTGGCGAGAAAAAAAAAATTTGAATCTCACTTTGCTTTTCGGCATAGTCTATTTTTATGTTTTGCCGGAGTGGGATGGGAAAAGTCATCGTCTTTTTTGGGATGGGGCGTGTGTAAATAAAATCCTTCGTCAAAAAACTTCATATCAAGACGACGCAAGCTTTTACAGGTCGTTGTTGACATCACTTGGTCGATCAATCGTTAGGACTTGTTTATCTCATGGGTTTCAGCTATATCTATTCCTCAATCAAGCCAAGGTTCCTTTCACATTTGCGTAAGGCATGATCAGATTTCAAATCAAAAACGGTCTATTATCAATCTATCCAAGTTCGTTGCCGCCCATCTCCTGATTCTAATTCCTTGTACCAAACATCTCTTCATCTCTTTTCCCGAGGCCAGACAAATGAAAATCTTGACAAATAGACCCGATCAAGAACCCAGCCTTGATTTTCTCATTATTTTCCCAGCAACCCTTTTAAACTTAAGACGACTTTCCCAGAACAGTGGCTGGGTCAGCAGCCTTGATTTCGGCTTCATAGGCGGAGCGTTGTGGAACACCCTCAGCTTCCTCGCCATAAAGAAGGCCATAGAGAACGTCAACTTCAAGTTCGCCTCGCTTAGCCTTGGTGCTCTTTCCGAGGACGGCAGCAGGATCAGCGGCTTTGATCTCAGCTTCATATGCGGATCTTTGTGGGACACCCTCAGCTTCCTCACCATAGAGAAGACCGTAGAGGACATCAACCTCAAGCTCTCCACGCTTCGCCTTGGTGGCCTTGCCCAAAACTGAAGCGGGGTCGGCGGCTTTGATTTCTGCCTCATATGCTGAGCGCTGAGGAACACCTTCGGCCTCTTCACCGTAAAGAAGACCGTAAAGAACATCGACTTCAAGATCTCCACGCTTAGATTTCTTGGCAGTCTTACCAAGGACAGTGGCTGGATCAGCGGCTTTGATCTCCTCCTCGTAAGCGGAGCGTTGAGGCACTCCCTCTGCTTCTTCGCCGTAGAGAAGACCGTAGAGGACATCGACCTCAAGATCTCCACGCTTGGCCTTAGTGCTCTTTCCGAGGACGGTAGCAGGATCCGCAGCTTTGATTTCCTCCTCATAAGCACTGCGTTGAGGAACGCCCTCGGCTTCTTCACCATACAGTAATCCGTACAAGACATCGACCTCAAGGTCTCCACGCTTCGTTTTCTTGGAGCTCTTGCCTAAGACGGTAGCAGGATCAGCAGCGTTGATCTCCGCCTCATAGGCGCTGCGCTGAGGGACACCCTCAGCCTCTTCCCCATACAACAGTCCGTACAAGACATCGACCTCAAGGTCTCCGCGTTTTGATTTCTTGGAGCTCTTTCCCAAAACGGCAGCTGGGTCGGCGGCGTTGATTTCGGCTTCGTAGGCGGAGCGTTGAGGAACACCCTCGGCCTCCTCGCCGTAAAGAAGTCCATACAAAACGTCGACTTCAAGTTCTCCGCGCTTCTTGGCAATCGCGGCGGATAAAGCGGCAGCAGCACGAGCTTTGATGGCTGGGTGACTGAGTTGAGTGCTAGGATTGGGAACTATTTTTGTTAGTTTAATTCAATATCCAGCAGTGTGTTATATTGACATACCAGGAGCGGCCAAAGCCAAATGGGCATTCAGACCCACAAGTCCGAGAGCAACAGAGGTGGAGAAATGCATTTTGATGATTTTAATCGTCAAACTGTTTACTGGAAATTGTAATGCGGGGACCTGTTGAAGTTTGGAATTGTTGTTGTGAGTGCAGAACGAAAGTTGAAGGACAGACGGTCCTCCTTTATACCTACCTCTCCAAGATCAAAAATAGTTAGTAATATCAATGCAGTGAGCTAAGATAATGTCAGCAGGCCCATTGAGCCGCGACCAACAGTAATTTGGAGCCCGAATTCCGCGCGAGCCCGAATTCCGCGCGCAAGGCGTCGATCACATATCGTACAGTGAGAGTAGCGCGCGGAGACCGAGGACACCGCGCGGTGAAGGGGCAATTGACACGATTGAGATTTAGGCAGGAGAGAGTCCTGGTTAGATTCGAATGAAGAACCAATAGGTGATTCTCACTGCGTGGCAAATAACGAAAGTTAAGATTTTGTGAAGGTTGTGAGGAATATGGGATATCTTGAGAATTGCAAATTTGATTTATAACGATTTATGATTAATTGAAGATATCAGCCAGTGAGTTTTGAACGCAGCGAATCTACCCGTATATGTTGCAAATTTAATTCTGCTTGAAAATATTGTAATATTGAAAACCCAGAATGAAGTCTTTTCTATAAATGAGTTTACTCCAAAATACTGTTTCCATGGTTCACCATAACAAATCCCTTCTTCCCAGAGGCACTCTCAGTTCCAATTCTAAATACACCATTTTCCATCTTTCTTCTCACTACCAATATTCCTTCGTTTTCAACCGCGGTTCATCTGGTTCAATCTAAGGGGCCACCCAGTTCTCATCCAACCATGTCCTCAGCGAATCAAAATTTCTACATTTGTGATAAGAGTTGAAATCTGCTTTCATCGCGATTGGGCTCTTCTCATCTTCCAGAACCAAAACAGGACTGACATCGCCGTAACACATGATGGCGATACGGAGGGTTTCAATACAGTGGTCGATGTGCATGCGGTTTCCAACTTCGTCGTTCGGGTCGAATGGTGGAAATTCGTAGTTGCCCTCAAGAGGCCCAGCTTGGAACCAAGTATATTGGCGAATCATGTTCTAGAGATTTGTTAGCGGTAAGTTTTGGGAATGGACAAGGTTTGAGGAATCTAGGACCGCGAACTTACGAGACAATGTAATTGATGAAAGACTTCCAGAAGCGCTACGTAACCAGTTCCGACTTCTGGGTTGACATGTTTAATAGGATCTGCTTCTGTGCGATTCAAGTTGTAGATTTGATCTGCTGGGTACTCAAATCCGTGTTCTGCATCAAAGTTAGTAACATCGCTTGATACTTAGGGTTGAAATTGATTACGCTTTGTGAGTACTCTCCATGCCTCCTCTCTTTCTGGCGTTGGCAGTCCACGATAAATGCTCTGTGATCCAAACGAGTTGTTGAAATTGAAGCTCTCATACTTCACGGCTTCCAGCGCAGGTGCTTCACAAGTTATCAGCAAGACAATCCAAACAAACAAGCAAAATGTAAAAACTTACACCACACAGATAATTGTGTTGCACATTGAATATCGGTCGGCCCAGACCTGAGAGTTTTCCAAGACCAAACAAAGACAGCACATGCTAAGGATACAGCGATAGTGCCCTGTATCAAGAGCGAGATTGTCCAGAATCGTCTTTTGGTATGGATGTTCTGATGGCCATCGAAGAGTTTATCATCACTGAGAGTGCCGTCACTGCTGAAATCGCTGGAACCACGAGACAGGAGTGGCTCGTCATATGGTTTGATTTCTTTCGTGTTCTCCATGTTGAGTGATGTCTATCGCCAAAAAATTTAGCATTCAAGAGATGATAGAAGAGATAGAAAAGGTTCAAAATCCAAAATGCACAGAAAAGTGTTCAAGTCGCAAGAGAAAGAGTATGATAAGAATATGATCTTACGTCCAACTTCTCCCTTTTGACTACATCATCTAGGATTCGAAACCGCGCGCGCCCGCGCGCTCTTATATGGTCCAGTAATATCGCCGTGTATTACCTCCACTGACCTTCCAAATCATATAAAAGGCAGCGTGAGCAGCAGCATCGACCACTTCATGCAGATCTCGTTTCGCAATGCCATCACGTGAACGAATGATAATATCAGACCGCTTCGTACCGGCGGTCAGCCGCAGCTTACGTAGCGTCTCGTAGCGTGAAAGTGGCTGTTGTCTACGTTCTGAGTCAGCAGATAGGGCTGTGTGCTGGTACTTGCATGGGAAAATAATCCTCGAGCTTACATTACAGTCGGACAGGATCGTCATAGCGCTTCAAGTAACACAACCCCTTTTCGGTAAAGCCGAATGCGTGTCACCCTGGAAGCAAGTCGGATTGAATTTTACTTTAATTGGTGGCGGCCGCTGAGTAAAGCACTTCCTCTTTCGAGCCTAAAAGTGAGGGAATGATCAGCAACCAGCGGCAATCTAAACATGCCTCGTATTTCCAATCGACAGGCGAGTTGGCAGTGCCTTCATTTAGCTAGCTTCGGTAACTTTATATAGACTTCTCTCCGGGGGACCTGGCCTACCTTAATTAAGCGAACGTAACCAGACTGGTTCTCGGAACACCCGTAGGTTTTAGCCGCTTCGTATCTGAAAGGTTTTCAGGCTCATGTCATACATGGAACACGAATGATCAAATCGTCTTGATTTCTGATGTAAGAAACCAATATCCGAAAAAGATAGGAGTCAGTAAGGAAGGTGCCTGAAAACGGGCATTGGGAAATCATTTTTGGAATGTGGAATCTGCTCTCTGCTTATGATACATACTATTTTCAAGTCTTTTTTGGTTGAGAAAGAAGTCGTAATGAAACGAGAAGAAGGAGCAATCATAATGCCCAACCACTGCAACCAATATCAAGAGAGAGGCTGCTGGACCTGCCGGGCACGAAGAAAACGTTGCGATGGCAGAACTCCGTTTTGCGACACATGCAAGAGGCTTGGGATAGCATGTTCTGGTTTCAGTAGCAGGAAGCCGAATTGGATGGATGGCGGAAGAGAACAGCAGGAGTATTGCAATGGATTGAAGAAAACGGTCAAGCGAAATCGGACGAGATCAGGGACATCAGTCAATACCACACCATCTTATCGCGGCTCTGAACCTCCTCGAGAGGTTGGACGAGGTTCTGAAGTCGCAGGAAATACAAAATGCGCATTTTCTGCGGCACTTGAATTCGCAGATATGTTTGGAGGGCTACAGACGCCTTCCCTGCTGGATAGCGCTTCATCCTTTTCAGCGGGAACGACAGGCACAGGAAGTTACCCGACAACGCCAGCAGACAGTTTCCAAGATGTGGATTTTATCCACATGTTGAATGACCAACAGTCGTGGATGTATCAGATCGACACACCACCGGTGTCTGAATCTCTCGAAGAGTTTTTTGGGGATTCCAAACCCCGTTTCCCGGATTTCGAAGCAGATGTGGCGCCAATGTATCCCATACCACTAGATATTCCAGCGCTGTTACAGTTAGAGACTATAGACAATTCGCCAAAGCACGAAACAATTATTGATCCTGTGGACTTCTCTTTGGTAATGGAATATATGGACAGCACATTTTTTCATATATTTCCTCACTTATGCCACGCAGCATATGGGTCGGAGAGAGGATGGCTATTGTATATGATACAGAATTCAATATCTGTCCGTGCGTCTGTTATGAGCATCGAGACTTTCGCTCGTTGTCAAGGTTCACCTGAAGTCAGAGTCGACGACGAAAATATGGAGAGTGCGGAGTTTTTGATGAGTTATGAAGCCTCTCTTGAAACCTACGATGAAGAAGTAAGCACCCTATTGCGACGAGGCGATACACTATCAAAAGAAATACGAGACGATTTGGTGGGCAGAATATTGATCTGCACTGTGCATTATATTTATCTGGAGGTGAGTTCAATGGTGGGGCATTTTTCCCCATCTCTATTTGATAAACAGATCTGTTCTGACCGTCGAAGCAAACTTTAGGAGCGCCTATAAACACTAGGGAAGATCTTCTCTGTCAAGCCGAAAATGTGCTTGATTTATGGGCAAAGCAGCCCACTTCATCAAGCGAGGATACTCATAAAGGTATTTCTCTCTTTGCGAGAGTCGTCTACCAATGGATTACGATATCGCGAGCATCAACAAAATTTGATGACTGCGGATACCAAGAAGATTCAATCAGGAATCTGGAAAATACAACCTCTTATCTTACGAATACACACGCCACAGCTTGCCCTCAACGCATACTTTCGGCCATCACCAGCATTACATCGCTTTCAAATTGGAAGAATCAATCATCAAGAGCCGGTACCCTCAGTATGCTCAACCTCGCTCGCCGAGCTGATCTCATCGAGCAAGATATTCTAGCCGAACTTTCGCTTCGGGAATCTCCTGGGGAAGTTCCGAGACAGACTCATTTGGAGAAATCTTGCAGTTCCAGAAGACCAAATACCAAAGATAGATGTGTATATCATGAGAAGTTACTCAACTCCACGGCATTGCTTTTCGCTCACGCTGCGAGGATTTACCTCCATGTTGTACTTTCTGGGGCTAATCCCAAAGTTAATGAGATCAAGAAGAGTGTTAAGAAAGCACTTCGGATCCTCCGAGAATTTGACACTGCAGACCTTGACATGGTCATTTGGCCTTTAGTAGTGACGGGAAGCATGATAGGGAATGATACTGAAGGAGAGATCTCGGGACGGCATTGGATAGAGGAAACAATCGCGGAGCTGGCACACGAGCCCACCAACGCGAGGTGGCCGAAAATAAGTTACTTGTTGAAGGAGTGTTGGGACAAAAGCGGCGAAACTAGGGTGTCAGACTGTAGTTGGGCAGCTGCGTTGAAGATGTTGGGCTTGTCGGGTGAGCCTCTGATTTAGTTCATGGGATACTCCTCGAATTCAAGACTGAACGAATGATGCTCATTAATTTTATCAAGTATAAATAAGGGATCAGACCCTACTTAAAAAAAACAAAACAAAAATCAAACAGAGACAATTTGAAACCCTCTCTGGTCGCAGCATTCTTAATTTCACGTGATGGTTGTAGGGGTTTCTCATAATTTAATGAGGCCAATGATGGAATATTTCCGCGTCACTAGCCAATAATTTCTTTGGAATATTTGGAAACAGTTGACCCATAAATTTTATAGTGTGCTTCCCATGCAAAATCCGTCCAAATGGCCTCTCATTCTTTTTAATAGATTATTATGATACGAAGGAGGTCTCGTAACTCAACTTGATACTTGACACGATACCGGATCTAGTAAAGACGAAATGCAAAGGGACCTTCGAGTTGACTAGTCCTTGAATAAACACCGTGAACCTTGGATCTGTTGTGTCCTAGCTCGTTGAACTCAAAAGCCTTGACTTCCTGTTCGTCATCACTACTGTCAGAGCCAGAATTGAGCTTCACAAGAAAGATGATGTCTTTCTCAGCCCCAAACTTAAGATATCCTTCTAATGTTAACGCGACTTTCTCAAAGTAATATTGCGTCATTAGCGAGTTGTTGGCAAAGCCTGCGATGTAGAAAAGAAAAATCTTCCAGACGGTAGTTTTCCTCACAACTAAATTACGATTGCTATATATATTGATCTCTTCTTGAGGATCTACACCTGCTTGTAATAAGATTCGCACTAATTCAGGATTATACCCAACGGATGCTGACAGGAGGATGCTCATTTCACCGACTCCTTTAACTATCGCAGTGTTTTCTGAAATTTGCTTGAAATAATATGCCATCCAGTGGAGATACGAGAAATCCTCGAAGTTTTCGTGAAAATATTCGTCGGAGGTAAAAGTTCTACCCCATTCTGTTAACCTTGAATTGTCCCTTGATTCCTCGGGATGGGACAATGGTAGTTGGCGATAGCTTTTTATTACTTCCCAAATTTCTTCTACCAACTTAATTGGAACCTTACGGCCATCAAGAGATAATATGTGAAGGAAATGACCAATATCTATAAAGACATGAAAGAGCGAGTTCTGTGAATTCGTGAGATAGTCTCGTGTCCTCGCAAATTTCAGTTCAGCCAAGCACAAGCGGCAGTAGACTTCATCAAGATTGAAGTCCGGCAGTCGGTCATTGAATTTTGTCTGTCTTAAATCGTCGCAAAGATAATCTCTAACAGTGCGGTGGAAGAACTGAATAGTGTATCCGAAATAGATATCTTCGTTGCTGCTAGCATCCGTGACCATCTCAAGTAGTCCTCTCGATAAGCTATCGAGCTGTGGACGCAGTTTTTTGTACCGTCTTTGGATCTCTTTGTCTGAATATCCTTTCACGGAAGAGTTAAAGGGAAACCCGGGATTATCGAGGTCTTCGAGCCAAGAGTACGCAAGGCGTTTAACGTATTTCGCGGCCAATCTCCAATAGCAATCAAAAACATCTGGTCTGATCTTTTGCGGTCACTTGGATGGACGGATGAGAGTAATTTAGTAAACACCTCATCCAGGTCTTTTGGAATTGATTTCAGCTTCTCTTTAAGTATGGATGGAGAGTCGTGGTGTCTAATACCTTCTAGAAGCGAACGAACCACAAGGCGAGCCCAGAGAAATACGCCATTCGCCATACTAACTATATCATCGACCAATCCCTTATATATATCTTTGACACGGTCGAAATTAGTGTTTTTCTCGAACATGGCAAGCGCGAAGCGGCCAATGTCGTGTCGCGTCAGTTCATGAAGATGGAGTCGAAAGTTTGTACTATCGGAGAAGGTATTCATGAATTCTGTATGTGGTCGGCTGCTGACACAAATCTTGATATCTGGAGAGTTTGTCCAGTTTTGAAGATCCTCTGCCAATTTCCAACGTTCAAGGCTATCCGCTTCATATTCATCTAGACCATCAATGAAGAAGCAAATACGATGTTCTGGGAAAGTGCGTTTGCACGTTAGCTTATTGAAAGCAGCTTTAATTTCTGCAATTCGAAATGAAGGGCTCTCAAACACGGATGCAGAACCTAAAGCATCCTACTCCTCAGGAAAGATCTCTGGAATGAGGCCTGGATATTGTTTCAAGGTTTCAAAAAGCAGGGCCCTATATAACCCTTCGAGAGATGCTTGAAGTCTCTCTCCAGAGTTCCAGAAAAAGAACTGAGCAAATATCAAAGTTTTTCCAGCAGCCCAGACTTCTAATTCTTTCCGGACTCGAGAATTTCGGGAGAGAAACTTCATGAGGGTAGATTTTCCAGAGCCAGCCTTACTAGAGATGTGGAAAATCTCATTTTCTGATCTCAGCCATGTCAGAAAGGCGTCTCGAGTCTGTGCTTGCATTTATCGTGAGAGTTTAGCTTTCTGGCGATGAGAATTTTGCCAGGAAGCTTCAGAGTCTGAATCGTTCTCGAAATGCTCTTCGTTATCTTCGAGAATCCATTTGAACGTTCCACTTTCCGCGTCCGCAACGATGTCCTCGCGAGCATATATGTTGTCAAAATAAAGCCGGCGCAAGATTTGGTTTCCCGTGGCAGAGTTCCCGATATTAATTGTAATTTGGACAGAGCGGAACAAATTTCCGCAGAAGACTGGAAATTCTGGTTATCTTCACTCGATCTTAGCTCGACTTTCATCTCACGCAATTTCGTTACCGCCTGCTTAAGCTCTTGTCGAAGAGCAGTGAGCTGGGCTGCAGTCTCCGATGAAAATTTGGATCCTTCCTTCTGAATCTTGTCCAGTTGAACATTGACAGATGAATGCTGCTCACTGCCATGTGTCAACAATTTGTCCTTGCGTTTCTAGGAGCATGAATCTCATCTAAGCATAAAGTTCAGACGGACAAGAATTTGCGACCGATACCTATCCAATCTATCTTCAATGGAAGCAATCTCTTTCTCCTTTCTCATACTCGCAACCTTGACTTTGAGGCTCTTCCATTTCGAATTCTTCTCCGAGACCTGTAACTTCTTCAGAATCTTTGAGAGATCTTGGGATAAATCGTGGCATTTGTCTGCAAGTTTGCACAGCTCTTTCTCGTTCTTGGTTTTGCCTTCGATATCGGAGAGTAGGCCCTCGGTGACTCTCTCAAGGTCATCAACTACGGTGCTGATCTGAGCATTCTCGCGTGTTGTCCCGGTGGTCGACTTGTAGACCTCGTAAGTACCCGTAATGACGCCCCACGAGAAGTCAATGAATGTGAGGATGCTGGCAGCGAAGCCCATAGCGGTAACGGGATCCATGGTAAAGAAGTATAGAAAGTCTCGCAAGGCTGCAAGCTAAGCGTGACAGGTAGATGGCGCCTACCACAATAGTCTGGCGAATATGGCTACCGTTGGGAGGTAGAGTGGGGAACAGATGTGTCGACTCAAGATAGCCTCTGGACCTAAGTGTAGCAGAATTCGTAATGGTTTTCAAGGATAGGAAGTTTGCTTCTTGAGAGCGAGGTTGGGCTGAGGGGGCATGCACCCGGGAGAGGCTATGCTGACGTTCAGCGCGGCGGTTTGCTGGAGATGTGGCTGTGCTAGGATTAGAACCAGCCACATGACGCAGCCTCGAGAATTCTATGCAGTTTTGAGGCTTATGTGATTTATTGGCATCCTTTTCTTTGTTTGGATAAGGTTATACGCAGAAAAGCCAAGTTTCACAGAAAAGCGCCAAAGCCACGTAACGGAGAAGTGCAAAAATGAAAACAAGCAACGCAGATACGGAACTGTTTGCTTCTTCGAGAAAATCAGTCACTCTGGTAAGTTGCCAGAACTAGATCCAGAAAACAGCTCCAAAAAAGGCATTATCAAAGATTGATCGAGAAATATATCTCTGCAGATGCTAAAGGAAAATATAAACATAATAAGCATACAAAAATCCCGCTCTGGCTATGGATGCCAAAGTCGAGCCGTCAGCCACTGCGCAGCAGAAGTAATTTCCAAGTGCTCATTCTAGACTCACTAAACATCATCAAACGAGCAAAATTACTTCCACGACCGTCAAATAAGATATTGCCATGCCATTATTCTTAATTTTGATACCTATGAGCATTATTGCGCTTCCGATACATGTAAAGGATATGATATTCTCTTCAGATTGAACACAATCTTGCAGCTTGATTTGCAAGTCACTAGATGCATTAGCAGTAAAATAAATCTTGCACCACCTCTAATAAGCTCATCTCCAAGTCTGCAGATGCTTTTGGAATTGAAACAAGTGATGTAACCAGATCCTCGAGTCCATCTAACGTGGTCGTAGAGCATTCGTCCAAGCCAGTACATTCTCATAGCTCCTTAATACATTACCAATTACCGCTTTCGAGCTAGAAAGACCAAGAATCGACTTCTCCAACTGGATATCAGTCTCCTAAAGGTGTATGCAGAAGGAGCTGGAGATGGCTATCGGCTCGGATCTTGTATGTTTACCAGGTAGTAAGAAAGTCTACCAATCCTCGTATCAAGATGTGATGTCCACTCTTGAAAATATGAGAACCACCGCATTCAACGGGCCGATCCGTTCCATGGCTGATGATATGTCAGATATACTAATACCGATCCTCCGTCAGCCAGCATGCTCATTCGGGAAATAATGGCCGCCAAGCAACCAGACTCAATATAGAGTAAGCAGAGCAGCTTTCTTAACATAAGAACCTGCGTAGTATCCTTTAGCACGGTATTCTTCAGCACGGTACTCTTCACATCCAAAACCTCCACCATCATTCTTCAAGCACGCCAATCACTCCTCGTAGGCAATCCAAAATGGCAACAATAACCGCCAATGATCTCTACGCCAGGCTAGATTATCTCTACCAGATGATCGACAGGCTCAAAGCAGACTCGCCAGAAGCAGATTTCACGCACCTGGGCACCCTCTTCAGCGAAGACTGCACCACGTACCTACGGAGCATGCGCGACCACGACGCGCCCAGCGTCGGCCGGGACGCAACCATCACCACGCTGCAATCGCTGCTGCAGAGCCAGCACGTGGCCTCGCGGCGTATCCTCTCGCGGAGCGTGACCGCCGACGGCCAGACGGTCTTCTCCGAGGCGCAGAACCGCCTGCACGTCTTGGGGCGCGTCCTGGATCCGTTCTACGAGACGGCCGTGGTGACGTTTGATGGGCAGGGGCTGGTCAGCGTGCTGAAGCAATATAGTTGTCGTAGTCATGTGGTCGAGATTGTCCAGGATGAGACGGGTGTGGGTCCGTATAAGAAGGGGGAGGGGAGGTTGTTCAAGGGAGGCGTGAGGGTGGAGGGGGCGAGTTGCTGTTTGTGATGAGATGGTAGGGAGAGAGAGGAAACTTGATCTTATCGTTAGTGGAAAATGCAAATGTGGAGAGAAATGTGGGTGTATGATGAGGCTTGGTTATATCACGCTTTGATGTTGTAGCTATATGTGTTCCAGGTCTCTTGAAGTGACAGATGACGGTAAACGTAAAAGCTGTTCTTCATAATTTGTGTTCGTTCTTCAATTATGTAATCTGTTTTATTCTAGGCTAACTTATGCGTTTGCGATTCGAATATCGGTGGGCGGGATGGTATGGCTTTCGTCGATGATCACGTGATAAGCAGTAGTAATCATCCTCACTCTGTCGCTCCCTGAGAGCTAGGATCTGTATTAGATGGTCTAATTTAGGTTCTCAAGTGCTACAGTCTCCTATGCATGACAGCGGCGTATTTAGTAGCGCAGATACGAGCTGGTTGTGGAATTTGACATTCGAGGCTGGCAGTATGCTTTGTAACCTCAAGTAATACGACAGTGTATTCACAACCATGCCAAACTCGTTCATGGCGATGCTCAGTCACTAAATGGCTTTATTCCACAAGCTATAAAAAGCAAGATTCAAATCGACAGATGAGATATAAGCACGTGATTGGGTTTTCTTTTGAATCTGAAATCTGTCTTAAATGGACACCGACATCGGATTAGAACCATGCGTGGTCTGCTTGATTGAGACATTATAAGTACATGACTCAAGCTTACCACTGGCTTTCGTCCTCGGAAAAATCGGTACACATAGGGAGTACTGACATGGTTCAAGCTCCCGCGACCCGACTTGAGATGATCAGATAAGATAATGTCTCTTGACCCATGTCTCTCGGCTTAAAGCCTCATCGGATACGAGGGACGAATAGGCTGGAGAGGATCGGATAAAACAGGAAGGGCACAAACGAAACAAAAGAAATCTCTGACCGTTTCGAGGAGATGACTCCTATTGGGTGTTCAATGCAGACGGCTGGGATCATGATGATCTGATAAGAGAGATGATTCAGCCCACCAATCTTGGCTGCAGGTGCCGCGCGCTGAGAAAGCGTCCACTGGGACTGACGTTGCACGATGATGAGATGAGCTCCGAAGATGTGCTGAGATGAGGTGATCCTCTTCTCCACGTGGGCAGAGATGACAGATGTACACTTGCCTAACTAGAGGACAAAGACACCCAAAGGAGGATTTGTTGTGGTGGGAAAGGAGAAAGTCCCTCCCCATCAGATCAGGTGGGATCATGGTGGGTGGGAAAATCAGAACATGGGCGCGGCTGAGAGCACTGCCGTCTCCCTTTCCGACGAGGTAAAGCTTTACCCCCCGGCTGTGTTGGGCGGTGACAGTGCAGTGCGTGAAGCGACAAGAAAAAGACAGCATGCAAACAAGCAAGCAAAGCCTTTCGCTGCATATAAACTGCCGTGGTGCCCAATGGTCATTCCCAACTGCATCGCCATCCTCCTTCCACCGTCCTACCCCGGATTAATCCCTCATACTTATCGCCAAGTTCCGGTAGTGCAGCGTATCGGCGACGCAAAGATTATTGGGACGGCCGCATCCGAGTTCGCAGGAGTCCTGGCGCAAGAAAGGCTTTGACTGACGATCCCGCCACTTGCATAATCAAATAGACAACATTTCCAAGAAACCACCAATCTGTCTGGTGCTTTCTAAACTTGTTGGATCAATGCTGTTACCATCTATCAATTGAACATCAAAAACCCCCTCGACGTCACTTCCTGTCTGCTGCGACGACGTCGGTTTCTCCCATCCAACATCATGTTACGACCAATTGCTATTCGAACCGCGACCACCTCCCACTGCATTCCTGAGGAGCCCGCAGACTCTCCCCGATCGGCAGCTCCTTCGCTCAGCTATTCTTCATCCTCTTCTGCCGACGAAACAGAGGAACTACCCCGTCCCCGACGCGCTTCGACGAAGCTGATCTCGCAGAATGAAGCCGACGTACGAAGACTCATTGGGGAGCCCGGCACCGCGCTGATTGAGAAATGTTGCGGAGGAGGATGCTGCATGGCAATCGCTGCGACGGACAAACTGTCGTTGGAACAAGTCACCCTGCCAGACAATGACGCGTTTCGTGCGCTGCAATTGAAGGTTGGGCCGATTCCTACGACTCTGTCCAACATTCCGGAAATCCCCCCGCAGACCGTGTCCCTCTTGCCCCTCACCAAGCCTGCGACGAGTCCTTGTCCCACTGACTCGGGCATCTCTCTCACGCTTGCAAACAATGAATCCACAGACTTCACTCCACATAATACAGATGAGAGTCATATCATCGACACAAAGATTCACCCGCCCATCTTTGTCCAACCACATCCGCCATACAATGTCTATTCAGCAAAGATATACAACGCACGAGAGTTGACCAGACCAGGTGCTGAGAAGAGAACATATCACTTCGACCTAGATGTGACTGATTATCCTGTCGAATTAGGCGTGGACTTCAAAGTTGGTGGAGCAATTGGAGTTTCTGCACCCAATGATGCCGTGGTGGTTGAAGAACTCTTAGACCTCTTGGGTGTACCCCGCTATCTTCGTGACCGTCAAGTCCTTCTCAAGACGACGAATGGTCGCTGGCCAACTGTCTGGGGTGACGACCAACCTCGCGAACTCGTCACGACTCGCCGAGATCTACTCACCTGGTGCGCCGACATCCAATCCTACCCACCAACGAAAACACTCCTTCGACTACTGGGGGAGCACGCAACCGATGCCAACGAGAAGAAAATCCTCACGTACCTCACCTCTGCAGAAGGCCAAGGCGCATTCTGTGATTTCAGAACCGGGCCCCACATTACCATCACCCAACTTCTCCACGCGTTCCCATCCTCCAAGCCACCACTCGATGCTCTGCTCTCCCAACTTCAGCAGCTGATGCCAAGATTCTATTCTCTCTCCAGTGATCCGCATGAGTCGTGCGTGCCAGCTGCTGGATGCTCCCGACTGATTGAGATTGCAGTCACGGTGCATGAGACTTCAAACTGGCGGGGTGGATCTCGTACTGGCGTCGGAAGCGGATTCTTCGAGCGTCAGGCCATGAAGTTCATCGAAGCACAGAAGAACGGAGAGAAGGTCGACCTTCGCATTCCCATGTTCAAAGGATTGATGGCCAATCCACTCGCCAAGGAGTTCATCTCGGATGGCCCCATGCTTCTCATCGGAGCCGGTGTTGGGGTTGCTCCATTCCGAGGCTTCGTTCAACGCCGTCTTCGCAACGCCAATTGCGCAAACAAGGTCTGGGTTCTCCAAGGTGTTCGCGACTCCCTCCTCGATGAGCTCTATTCTGGAGAATGGGGTGTTCATGAGAGCGAAGTCAAGAAGGTGGTTCAGAGTCGGGAGAGCTCTGGGCGTGGGAAATATGTCCAAGACGAAGTTCGCGCCCAAGCCGATCTCGTCTGGTTCATCATCAACTCGCTCGATGGCCGCGTCTTCGTTTGCGGGAGCAGCAAGGGTATGGGTGAGGGTGTAGAAGCCGCTCTGGTGGAGGTGGCTATGAAAAAGGGAAATCTAGGACTAGAAGAAGCTAGAAACTTTTGGAAACTCAAGAAGGAAGCTGGACAGTACATTGCCGAGACGTGGTAGTGTTGTTTGGCTGTTGATGGTTCGTGTACATATCTTATGGCATTGCTTTGGGAGTTCTGGGACGAGATGGGACCATGAGATATCATTGCTGGGCGTTTAGAGCTGCTGGGTGCCAGCCGACACGAGGCGTTATGGGAATTGGCATATGAAGTAGACTAGAGCGGGGTGGTAGGTTTGCTTGGGTATGAGATGTAGAAAACAATGAAGACAGGATTATGACCACTGCATGGTTTGATATTGCTCTTGGAGTAACTATATCTCAGCTGATGGTAGCTGTGTACCCGACAATCGTGTCTCTACCCAATGCCACTCCACGTGACAGCCTCCCAGGCCGTCGTCGCCTATCTGACCTCTGTCTGCATGCTCGGCTCGCCACCCATCAGCAATGCTGCAGCAGCAACACGGCCTCAGCAGCGGTTCCTGCAGGATTTCCAATCACGGCCCAGCACGTGACGCGGATCACGGCATCTAGTACGACCCGACGCCTAATCCAATCTACGCGATTGCTCAGCATCACCAACCCGTCCAGCTGTGATGCTTATGCGCTGGTCGATAAGCAGAGGTGCGCGGGCGGTGAGGGGCAGAATGCCCCAATGCAGCATGATGCCATGCAGGGACCCCACCTGCCGTTGTTAAAAGCGCCGGAGCAGGAGAAGCATCTGGAAAAGAGGCAATGCACATACCGCTCTGGTTGTTTCTCTCGTCGCTGCTCTGCGCCGTCGTCTGGCAAGATATGGCGGCTTTGTTCTTCGGGGCTCGACCCACCCTCTCTCTGGCAGGTATAAGATGCGCTCTCCTCCCCGCCGTCCTCTCGCCATTCCCTCCCACTCGTATGCAACAACATCTTCCCCGACATCAATCGACTCCGAATCAACGTCTCTACTCGTCTACACCTAAGACCATGGCCTCCAAGCAGTTCCTCGACCTCCTGAAGACGCGTCGCACCATATATACCTTAAAGAAGGAGTCCCCCATCTCGGATGCGGCCATCAAGGACATCATCGAGCAGGTCATCCTGCATACACCGTCCTCCTTCAACTCGCAGACCACCCGAGTTGTTCTTCTAGTCAAGGAGGAGCACGACAAGCTGTGGGAGATTGTCAAGGAGACCATCAAGGCCATCGTCCCTGCCGCAGCCTGGCCGGGCAGCGAGCAGCGCCTGAACGGATTCAAAGCTGCGTACGGCACCGTAAGTCATCCCAACCCATACCCACCACCGCCCGACTAACCACCCCAGGCCCTCTTCTTCGAATCCCGCGCCGCCGTCAAGGGCATGCAGGAGAAGTTCGCCATCTACGCCGACAAGTTCCCCGGCTGGGCCACGCAGTCCGACGCCATGTCCCAGTACGCCCTCTGGACGGCCCTCGAGCTCGAGGGGTTCGGCGCCAACCTGCAGCACTACAACCCCATCATCGATCAGAAGGTCGCCGCCACCTGGGGCATCGACGAGGACTGGGTGCTCAACGCCCAGCTGGTCTTTGGCACCCCCACAGCCCCGGCCGACGACAAGACGTTCCTGCCGATCGAGGACCGCTTCAAGGTCTTTGGTGCGTAGATGTAGATGAGCGAGGGGAGAGGCATTGCGGGTGTTTGGGAGGAGTCACTGCTCTGTAGATAGCCGTCGCGTGCAATGAATCCATCTTTTATTTTTGAGCTCTTGCCCTTTTTTCTTCTTTTTTTGGAAAGGTTTTTACCATTCATTCTGATATCCATCGCGTGCATTCTGCGTCAGCACCCCAAAGACCTCCGACGGAACTTTCCACGAATCGCCTCCCCGTGCCGCTGGATTAAGGATCTGACAGCGTTCTTGGCGTCAGCCCATCCACCCGCCGCCTCGCCAGCGGCGCGGACGTCCAGCCCGAGGCGCTCGCTCGCTTGCGTCCTGCAGTAAGCAGTTCGCGAATGAATGAATGAATGTTTCGTTTGGTATTGTTGCATCTTTATTTGAGACGAGAAGAGAAGGAGGAGGAAGGAAGGAAAGAGGGATCCTGGATTCCTCGTCCCTCTGCTTGTGAGATGAGAGGTGTCGTGCTTTGGTACGAGCTGGAAAGGTAGGGAACATGCTGTGTTTGCTGATGCTGATGTGCTGAGTCATGCGTCGAGCGGTTGATGTTTACTCGAATTTTTTTTCCTGTTATTGTGCTCAGGCCGGTATTGTTATTCGGTCTTTGTTTGTTTTTGTTTTTGTTTCTTGGGGAATCGTGCGCACTGGATCTGATCTGACCTGGTCTGGTCTGGTCTAATCTGATCTAGTCTGATCTGGCCTGGTCTCACGGTTTCTACAGCGGGTTTGGTTCTCGGCACCTCCTGCTTGCTCTTCTTTTCTTTCGGTATCTTCGGTCTTGCTCCTTCTTTTTAACCCCCAGAAGCATTTCTCTCTCTCTCTCTGTCCTTTCTTTCAGTATTCCAAGCCCTCTCCCCTTCTGCTCTTCTCGCTTTTCTTCTCCTCTTCTCTATCCCCCTTTCTACATGTACCGCTCTTTGAGTTTCTTTTGACTCGTTTTTATTGGCTCATGCTTTGGCAGAGCTAATGGCATCATGTGCTATTTTGCAGAAATGCTGCTATCCATCACAGTAAGTTAGTAGATGCTCTTCAAACTTGACACGACACCTCTCTCGTGCGTGGCACGTGATTATTGTACCAACAAAATGATACCAGAGTTAAATTCGGCAACTAACACATTCAAATCTGGTACTAAGTATAATGTATAAACTGGATAAAGTGCACAACCTGAATAATTTGTACAAACTTATAATGCGCGTAAAGTAGATAGGTTTACAAACTAGACATTGTGTCCCAACTGAAATGGTGGCTATTTGAAAGATCTCTATCTGGGTGATCCCAAGGTATGTCCTAGATGAGCAAATAGATACAAACGCTTGGGACGATTGAGGCATAAAATAGCGATGAAACCCGCTGATTTCGGCGGCCAGCACACCAGAATTTACGTTTATGTCTATCATATTTCCAGTTTGTATCAGTCCGAACTAGCGAAGCAAGAGATAAATTATAAGGTTCTGACTTTCTTTAATTTTCTTTAGCCATACAACATCATTCCTAGTTCTAACAGCGTGTTTCTTCTTAACTCCGTGTTTGTTGATATGTTGGTGACGTTTGAAGTAGTTGGGAGAGATTTTGTAGGGAAGAACTCTCGCTATGCCCACATTCAAACTCGAGAAGAGTTTTGATACGCGCTAGACGTTAAGCAAATATAATCCATTTGAGTATGCGAATCAAGAAGCATCAATCCAGGATGGTTCATAATTTAGAGGGGATTATCCTCATGCCCTGAACCCGGCAAGCATTTGAAGGTGGAAAACAGCGACGAAATCTGCTCAATTTAGCGACTACCGCACTGGAATCTTACCTTTGGATGTATTGTACAATTTAATTAATAAAATTGAAAGAAGCTTGGGCATCTTCAGTGGCCGATTTTGTTGATAAAAAGTTTTGTGATGCTTTTCTTGCATAGCGTGTTTCGCAATGCCGCTGTGTGAAGCGCCGCGATAGCTATCTTTCAAGATTCAACAATGTTCCGAGGGTTCTCATGCCCTCCCTCACTCGGTCAGCAATGGCTTACCAAGCCTGGATCTGTTCTGGTAAGGATGCGAGGTACAAGATGATTTCGAGTTTTTAGGAGTGAATCTCCTCTTGCCTTTGTCTCATTTATTGCATCCTTATCTTCTCTGATTATTTGTGTTGTTGGATTTGATTTGCATGCTCAGCTGAAGCGCTGATGGTGCAGCCTAAAAAGTCAGCCCCGCGGCCGTGATTCAGCCCTCCAAAGTGGCGCAGCTGCGGATTTCAGGTCATTGTGGCAGTGCGCGTATTCCTGAAACACCAAACCAATGACTTCGAGCGACCTAGGACTTCCTTCTCTTCGATCATTTTAATCTCACCTCTGATTCAATTCTGATCGTCAATTTTGAGATGGAGGAGAATCCTTGGTTTGCTACCCTCAAACCCAGATGGGGTCGGCCGAAATTTGCGGGTTCGACTGCTTGCCGGTCGATTGAGGTATTTCAGTATGAGGGGGATCCTGAGCCTAAGATTTCAGAGGAACAACTAGACGAAGCAAGCTTAGCTGGCTGGTTACAAAAGGTTTGCCTAGTAGGAACATAAACAAAGCATCTTATTGACATTTCTCGAGGATCTTTCTGTCCCAACTGAATCTTCAAAGACACCGATCAGTGGCCTCCGGCTCCTGTAAGTAATTTATCCATCTTGATAATTATAACTAATAAGCTTTAGTATTGCAGACTATTTATGGCAAACGACGGCAGAGGTTTCTATAACCAAAAAATCCTGCTCACTTGTCGAACAATATTTTGATCTCCACGAAATCTTCTGGGATCATTTCAAGTCCGAACACTTTTATGCATCGCGATTGAGTACCTTCCGAACCGTTGCACGATCCATCCCAGGTGATTCTTCCTTCTCCAGCCCTAAATTGTCAATGCGTTAAGAAAGTCCAGGCCACCAACGACTCTTTTTCAAATGTGCACAGAGCTCTACATGCCACTTCCAGCTCTCACTCACTTACTCTCCTTCTACGTCTTGCAAACTGACCACAGTCTTTCTCGTCTTGGCTGACACTTTCCTGGATTCCAAGAAAATCTCCACAACCCTGAAATCCCAAGCAAGACTCCATACCCAACCCCTCCTCCTTCCTCTCCTAGTTGCTGAGCTTTTCGTCATCGAAAACTCTGGTGAGATCCATCGCAATGACGCGATCATTGATGATGTTGGAGTCAAGACGGGTCAACAGCAGTTCAAAGGCCTGACCGCTGGTGTGTTGACGGAGATTGATTTTGCAGAGACGACGAAGAGGTTAAATCTCGCCGGCACTAAATTTGAGACCAGGAGATATATGGTGAATGGGATAAGGACCGCGCTGGACAAATTGGAAGCATGGATAGCGATGGTTGAGGATGGAAAAGAAGAGGGGAGCCGGGACGAAGATAAGAATGAGTTTATAGGAAGAAGGATGTTGTCGGACAAACTCTTCTATCTGCAGGACACGTGTGATAGCTTGATATCGATGCTGGATCTGGATAAAAGCAGGATTCAACTCCTGCTACAAGTGGTAGGTTTCTTCTCCTTGCCCTATTTTGTATCTTATCACTTTATTAACACGACCAAAAATACAAGGCGCTGATATGATTCCTTCAGGTTTATCAATTCATGGCTCAGAAAGACGCACGCGTCAACATCTCTCTGGCCGAGACATCTACCGCGATCGCCAAAGCGAGTAAGGTGGACGCCGAAGTCATGAAGGTCATTGCCATCCAGACGAAGAGGGATGGTTCTGCCATGAAGACAATCGCGGTTCTGGGCATGTTTTTCCTCCCCGGGACATTCGTTGCAGTGAGTCCCTCTCGCATCTTCACATCTCTCAGAAACAGAACCAGCTCACAGGTCCAGGCCCTCTTGTCCATGCCCATCTTCACCCTCACCGACGACGGGAGGATGAAGAACGGCATCGAGATCTACTGCGCCATCACGCTGCCCCTCACTGTCTTGGTCTTCGTCGGTTGGTTTGTGGTAACGTCGGTCAAGTGGGGAAGGCTGTTGGAAAAGACTGGTATGGGTGCGTTGAAGCGGTGGTTGGGTGGTGGGGATATGGATTCCGGCTTGGATGTGGATAAGGTTGATCTAAGGCTAACAGGGCAGGATGAGGACCCGGATGATGGGAAGGGAGAGAAAGATCAGGAGAAGGGTGGGAGCGGAGATGTGAAGAGCTAGGGTCTGAGAGTAGGTATTTGTGCATATGGGTGAAATGAGAAGGAGAGAAACCTCCTACACCGGCGTATCTAAGATCAAAATACAGTTTTAAAAGGATTGATATCTAACTAATTCGGATTTCAAAGTGCTGACTAGCAAGGAAATATCACTGGCTGTGAACAGCATCTCACACTACTCTTGATGAATTGAGTGCTGTTCTCACTCCACGTAAGAAGATGATACCGAACCAAGATATACGGAGCAATAGACTCCATTTCCGTGATTGATCTATGAAAGTCTGTGTTTTCGATGCCAGTCTTGATTGGCCTGTGGTTCTATGTCGCCTCGCGTTAAAGATACTCGCTCTTTACTAGGCTCAAATTGACCCGTTGACTGTATATGTGCTTCTTACCTGGATGTTGACGATGTTCTTGCTTGCCGTGGGAGTCTTGCTTTCAGGGCCGTAGCGGCTGAGGGTTGGAGAGGCGAGAGTTTCAAATGTCTAGTGTTTCTTGCTTCGAAGATTTCTTATATACGATCTAATTTCTCTGATCTTTATCTTCTCGGCTAGAAGTATAAGGAACTTGGAATTTTGTTGATATTCGAAATCAGTGTTTAAGCGAGAGGAGGTGGAATAGGCGATGGCAAGATGTTAAGTATTTCATTTCACATTTCAGCAATGAGAATTAAATCAAGAATTTCAAACGTTCGAAATTATTTACCTTTCTGCACTTGTATCAGCAAGTATTTTTTGGAGCTATTTACATCGATCCTCCTGACTTTGAGGCTTCTTGATACTGTAGGCGGGACCTCGAAGCAGTAAGCGAACAACACGGCCTTACGCTCTGAATCTCTCAAATTCGATACAGGAAAGCTATAAGCTAGAAGATTTTACTCTCTCAACCTTCAAAAACCAATATTTTGTAATTGTTTTGTTGTTGTATTTCAAATCGCGAGAGCCCATCAGAAATTAGGCAGCTTCGCTTGGCAAACGTCACTGATAAATCTAGCTGTGGCGCAATCGTGCAGGACACTAAAATCCAACGGCTCTTGTGGCGCACGCTGTCTTCTTTATCATTGGCCTAAGCAAACCGTTGACATGTGCTCTCCCAGGGCTGGGACACACCTCACTCTTTAAGTGGGGAGGGGAAGGCAAATCAGGATTATGCAGGACGAACATTCGTCGTCTGACGGAACATGATATGCCAATTGACTCGTCTCTTGTTTCCTGATCTGCAATCTCCTGTTGCTTTCGTTGTGAATCGAAATATTCTCATCTTTTCTTTGTTCGTCGTTTATCGTCTGGTGTTGCTGATGCTTGATTGACCCCGCCATAGGTGCTCCCTGTCAGCCTGCTGGAAGAACCGAATTGGAAAGGAGAGCGTGGTTCGGGTCGGAGGCGATTCAGTCTGATTGATTGCTATACTTGATGAATTGTAGGGCTCATCGCTTCCAAGAGTGTTCAGTGGCCAGGGAAATTGTTCTTCGGTGTCTGCTCTGACATGTTTCAAGTGGTCTGATTGCTGACATTGTTGGGAATAGCTGCTTATGCTAAATTGCATTCAGGATCGAGCTTGAATTGTCTGCGAAGAGTATTGGCCAAGGGTATCTGCAGAATCACTAATATAATTCATTCACTAAAATTGTTAGTCGTTCCTGCTTGATCTGTGAAAGTATATACCTGCAATTTCCGCTCACGACCTTTCTACCGGCTCCAACGAGAGTTCAATCACCACAGTTTTGGATTAGCAAACAGCAGTATCCCCAGCCAACATGGCACCCACTACCTCCGCAACAATCGAGTACTTGAAAGCAGGAACTCTGCCTCCGATCTATCTCGCTGGTTCCTTCTCGGATCCAGCATGGCAACCTCAAGAGATGGAATACACAATAAAGGAAAGCGGCGAACACGAATTCCTTGCAAAAGTTGAGGTCGAAGAAGGGAAAGAATACCAGTACAAATTTCGGATTGGCGAGGGGGATTGGTGGGTTGTGAACGAGGATTCTCCTACAGGTGCGTTTGTTTGACAATGTGGTGAATTTCAACATATGACGCGTTGGGAAAGCACGCTAACGAGAACTTCCTCAGTCACCGATGCCATTGGAAACCGAAACAACCTTCTTTCTGTACCGAAAACCGAAGAACCAAAGCACCAGATGGAACAAGAAAAGAAAATATCGGAGATGCAAACCGTGGAATCAAAGCCGCTAGCAGACAAAGAAAAGTCCAAGTCTGAGGACTCAACCCACCAAACTATACAAACGCATCAACACGAAGACGCGCAGATTACTCCGGCTGTGGAACCTATCGATCCTTTGTTGACTGTGAGCGCCGCAACTGAGACGATGGAGGCTAAAGAGATTGAAGAGTTGAAGGACGACCTCCAGCACAGCAGCCTTGCACGGGAGGAAGTCAAAAGACAACCATTGAGCACCCTCTACTCAGAAAATCCGGTGGAACCAACACCAACCCCTGCCTATGACCTTCCAACTCCATCCCTTGACTCTACTGAAAAGAAAGAGGCTAGTGACACGGAGATGGAGAATCATCTCCCAGTACCTACATTGATTGTGGAAAAGACTGACTTAGCACCTGCTCACGGCGATGACTTTGGTCCTAGCGCTACTTCTGCACAAAAGGAGGCTCATGATACTCATGCATTGGATGCAGTTCCTGATTATGTGCTCTTACGCAATCAATCTCATACTCCTGATTATGTTACCACCGCATCCGAGGTTGCTGATGTTGCTGCCACCCTCGATCACGATGAACCTACACCACCAATCTCTGATGACGAAGCTGGTCGCATTGGTTACAGACGCATGTCCCATACGCCCATCCCCGAAGTGGCAGCAACAGCTGCGGAGGTAGCTGACGTTGCGGCTTCTCTAGATGGTGACTTCTTGGTAAGTGTTTCGATAATCTTAAAGCCCTACTGATATCCTTCAGCCTTTGACCATTGAGCCACCCGTGTTCGAGCATCTCAAGGAGGAAGCTATCGACTCTGGTAGAAGCACTCCGGCTAACGAAGAAGTCCCCCGCTTCTCTCATGAATGCTGTGAGCTTCCAGACCGTGTTGAGCCTTGCCGTCATGAGCCAATCGAGGCCCTTTCTGAAGAAAGATCGTCATTTGAGGACTCATCTGAAGAGATTGATCTTAATGATCCATCAATCCAGATGTTTCCAACAGAAAGAAACGAGATCTTTGCGAAATTGAGAGAGATTCAAGAACGACTTCCTGAGGATGAGACCAATGTAGAAGGTATTCCACCATCACCAGTTGTCGGACCCAATCATAACCCAATCTCTAATGGTCGACTACATTCTACATCTCCTGGTCTACGTTCTCAAGAACGCTCATCGTCTCTAAATTCAATTACCGAGGAGATTGAACATGGAGAGTTTCTGTCTCTCCTAGGTGACTCTAAATCCAACGGACAGAAATCAAAAAGTGCGAGTCAGCTTGAGGAGCAAATTGTGAACGAAGATCATAACAATGGTCAAGTTCTGAATCCTCCATCCACTCTACAGCAACCTGTCGCAGCCGAGGAACAAACAATCCCAACCGGAGATCAACCAGTCTCGGTTCAAGAACCGGCACTTCCTAGTCAACCACAACTCACGAGCGCTACCTTTGAAAAGGAAAATATCGCAGCTCGTGAATCTGGTGAACGATCTCTCCCTACACCTCCTGACACAGAACCAGTGATGAACCGTGTAGAGAAGTCCAGATCTCACATTCCTAAAAGACATGAAGTTTCTTTGATGAGCGATGGAAGTGCCGATGACAATACCAGAATGAAGCTACCTGATGAGCAACATAGGATCGAGGTTCACGAGATTCATCCTGAGACACCACCATCAAGATCTCCCAATCTTCATATTGGCGATCTTTCCGAGACCAGTGCGCCTGCAGTTACTCCGTTTGTCGTTGGAGATCGACAACTTGGTCAAGATGATGAAGGAATTCGGAGCATCGGCACAGGTCTTGGTCCAAGCATTACCGTCATGCCAGCAACTCCTGATGCATCAAGCACGAATATTGACAAGATACCAATCCTAGACAGTGCAAAGACTACTGCGGTGCAAAATGATCCGGTCGAAGCCAGAAATCGCAAGCAGGCTAGTCCGGAGCGGCCTTTAACACCCTCATCGATGCGTTCTGCTGGAAAAGGTGCAAAGGAACAAAACTTTCTCAAGGCCTTCTGGCGTGTTGTTTTTGTTGATTGGATTGGTGGATTGATTATGAAACTCTGCGGTGGTGTCCGTAGACGTCAAAAGACGTGAGCACTCAACTTTACATATTTATCAGGACGGATTTTGTTTCGAATATTTCTTTGCTTTCGAGTTTGTTAGAATATGATACCCCTAGAATCGATGCTGATAACGGGCAGTTTGTTAGCTGTTATTGCAATCGCAGGTTTCGCATTTGCTCCTACGCTCTACTTTTCGGAACCTGCAAGGGGGTTTGCTCAGCAAGCTTGGAGCGTTGCATTTGACACAACCTTGAAATGTTGGCAGGATTGGAGAAGTGGATTTCAGAGGTGGCTACAATTGTAATGATGGGGATTGGGGTAGCATTCAATTAAGGGGAAAGTGTACAATAACAGGAAGCTGAGCATGAGCACGAGCATGAGTAGCACGCATAGCAGGACATTGAGCAGAATATGAATCAAGCATTTCGCTTTCCAGAGGACAAATAGGGGACCGGACTCTCATGGCCCGGCTCCATGGTTGAAATCCTGGCCCGCATGAACCCGCGAACCCTGAACTTGTCACTGTCAAATAGCCATCTCAGCCTTGCTTAGAGTATCAAGAGGTACAGAGGGAAAATAGTCAATTCCAATCAATTAATTCCCATCTCGTTGAAAAGTAGCGCTTTCATAAACTAGAAGATACATCTTACAAACCTACACAAATACAAAATGTCCGACACCAATTACTCGTATTCCCCTGCACTCGCACGGTCACCGCACTCGCCCGCCCCTCAAAAATCCATTTTTCTACCCCACCCCTCACTATATTTCTCCCCTTATCA